>VZTL01018442.1:1141-24355 GCA_013400535.1 Scopus umbretta | reverse complement strand
ACAAGCCCCATGTAGCTATTAGCTTTTCTGCCTGGTTATCTCAACCTTGGCGAGTCATACAGTTGTGCTTCGGCAGCCTGCTTTTTTTATGTGGGTTTTCTCCATTCCATTTTTACGCTGGATTTCAGCTCTGGTTTTCTGCTAGAGAGAAGAAAATGTAAGAATAGTTAATAGAGTCTGGTCAACTCTTCCAGCTAGGAATTAATCTCTGTGTTTTGCTTTAATTTTGTTGTGGCCTGAAGGAGCTGTGTCTTAAGAAGCATGCTCAAAAACCTACATGATGCTTAGGTTTCAGTGAAGTCTGTCTGAGATATTAAATTAGCTTTCATCACTGAACTTTGGTATTGTCTCTGAAAATACCATATTCTGTCCAGAGTCCCTTTCTTTTGGGAGAAAAGTCTAAAACCAAAAAGATTCATGTTCTAAGCCCAAATCTGGGGTGTTATACTAGATACATATATATTTTTTTTTTATTATTATTCATTTGCAACTGTGAGAGTGAGATAGAAATCTTTATTGCCTATTTTAAAGCCTTTCTGAAAATTCCTTGACCAGTGTATATATAGGTTTTTGAAGCTAGAATTTCAGAAGATGCCAACAAATTGTTGTTCTCTCCATCAGAAGGATCCCCTTCAACAGAGCCAGGCTTCCAACAGCTTGCTAAGAGCTCAACCATTGGATTTAATCTTGCAAAGGCAAGTCCAGAAGAAGCAGTGGGTCACTCTAAAGCTAGTAAAGATGCATCAAACCCACCTGCTTTACTGCTTTTCTTTTTTGTGATTTTAATTCAAATATTTTCCTTTGCGTGTGCCACCACACACCATTGTAAAGCTGTTGTTTCTCCTCATATTCTTGGACTGGTTTTCTCTAGATGAAATGGAGCTCGTGTTGCTAAAATATGAATCAGCTGTACCATGAATATGTGCAACATTTGCCAAAGTGCTGCTTCATGTGACTTTGTGTACTGGTACCGTATGTACCTGAGAACGTGTTGCTGCCTTATACGTGGCCAGCTGAAAGCAAAAGGCTTATAATTATTTTTTATTTGTATGTGTCATAAGTGAGCACTTACGCACTTTGCCTGCTTTGCACAGTGCTTTCAGTCTAAACGGATGGAAATAATTCGGTTAGAAGGGCAAAGTACACGGATGAGTTGGTTTGTGTTAGAAAAGGAGGATTTAAGAGAAAGAGCGTTGTCAGAGGTTGGGGAAAGACAGGTTGATTCAAGCAAGAAGAATTGCAGTCAGGCCAGCTGGAATTAGCTGTGAAGGAAATGGGCTGAAATACATAAAGACGAAGATTTGGACTGCAGGAAGGGTGTGGAGAGAGGTGCTGATGAGGAGGAGGTCAAGCGAAATGAAAGCTCTGTGCGCTTGGGCACTCAAGGAAGGTCTAGAGGAATGATTTGAATGTTGGAAGAAGAACTTGCAGTATTTCGAATGAGATTAGAGCCCAGGAAAAATGCAGCAGGCAGGAGATGCTAAAGTAGGAGGCAGCTTCAAATCCTTCAAAGCTCACATTCGTTCTCCTTCCATTCCTTGTGTGGAAACCTGGGTGGGGAGGTTGGGGGGACTCATGGGTGGGAATCGGGTATGGCAGCAGGACTGTGAGTCTCAGTGCTTAGTGGCTGGAGCAGTTGCAACTGGCGACTAAGAAATCAAGATCAAGAAATGACCTTTTAGGAAGAAGGTTTTGGCACGTTCAATGTGTTATTTGGCCAGAAGTTGAGAGTCAGCTATAAGGCGCTATCACCTGAAAATTACACAAAAGTTGTATAAGCCGTAGCAGTTTAATATGTCTAATGAATATGGGTTGCCTCTATTGGAATATAGGCAACTAAAATTGGAAACCTTTTGACCAGTATTTTCATTCATTAGATTTTTGGGTGCCTACAAGTTTCCACTTGAGAGGGTACGATCCCAACACCTTATAAAATCAGTCCTTTTCAAGGAGTCTCAACCTGGATGCTCAAAAAAGTGCATCCTCAGAATCTGCTATCCAGAAACACCCTGCGTAAGAAGTCAAACTCTGCGAGTTTGTGGCCACGGTCTCCTCCAGGCTTTTTTTTCCTCTTCCCACTCTGTCACATGGAAATAGGAAAACTGCTGTGGTTTTTAGATCTATCAGAGCCTGTGATCAGGGCAACCCACGAGTTAAGTCTTCCTGACCCACCTTCTTTGGTCCCTTTTCTGAAGACTGACGTGATAATATTCAGTATTTGAGATTCTGATAGAGAACTTTATTTTTTAATTTATTAATCTTCTGGAGAGTCTGAAGAGTATTAATTACTAACATACTGATTTGGCATTCTGATTTTATTTACCCGGAATATTTTTAGGATAGTGTAAGCACCCACAGCCTAACTATACGTATTTTAAAGAACAACCTAATGTATTCAATATTATAGCTCCTTTAGATATCTTTTCTTTTTCCTAGGACAATTCCTTTTCATTAATATCCCCATATACCCAGTGCTCCCAAAGCAAGGAGTTGTTTTTCTCTGATGTAGCAGGTACATTTACGTGAGATACATTTACCTATTTATTTTCATGTTGGAGTCTGTTATCAGTCTCTAAGTGGCACGAAAAAGATTGAGTGTAAAGATAAATAAATGCAAGTCAATAAAATACCCTTGAAAGGAAACATCTCCAGCTTATCCAAATTCTAGGATTCTGATTAATTCCTCTGTCTTAGCTCAAATCCATCCTTGCTGTTGTTTATACATACTTTGGGATTAAAAGATCTGGCCGTCTTTTCTGGGGCTTTGTGCTTTAGTGTCGCTTCAAACAACACCCGAGCCGGAGCGCAGGGGCATTTTTGGGGAGGTTTTGTCACCAATCAGTGCTGGGGTGCAGCAGACCTGATGCCTGCAGCTCTCTGCAGGGGTTTGATTTAAAAAACAAAACAAAACAAAACAAAAAAAAACCCACACACAAAAAAACCCAAACCAGCAGGCATTTGTCCGGTAGGAGATGTAGGTAACGATGTTGGGTGGGAAGCTCTTAGCGTTCCCCTGCCTCTGCTTGCTATTGAGCTGATGTTTGTTGAATGTGGAGGGGGTAGAGCATCTCTGAAGAAAACGCTAGGGTTTGGGGGGGCTAAATGCGAATGTAGAGTCTTTATTTAGAACGTAACAGCTTTTATTTTTTTGGTGATGTATAAATGCATATTGGTTTTGATGGGGTAATACAAGGGATGAAGCTATCCTATTAAGTTTAGATGCAAGTGTTGATAAGCTGTGACATAAATTTAGCAAGGAATATTCCACAAAAGGAAAAAAAGGTGGATTAAACTACTATAAAAACAGGAGAAGAGCAGGAATTATTTGTTGAATAAAGCCCTTGCTAGCAAAGCTGGAAAAATACCAAAACCAACAAAAAAATGGAAAAGAACTATTTTTACAACAGACATATTATTGCAATTTAGTTCATGTACTGTATTCTCTGTTGAAAATTCCTCTGTCTGGTTTACTTAGTATAAATGGATTTAGGCCGTGAGGATAATTCATCTGGGCAAAAGCTGGCACTAGCACAGTAAGAAGAAAAATGGGCAAGCCATAAACGGTTCCATTTTGATTATTATATTCTTTGACACAGGACAATTTTTAAATCACTGCCAATGTCAGACTGGGATAAAATTGGTCCAGGGTTATGTTTCCATAAGCATTATGTTGTGGAGCTGCCAAACTATATGCTGAACAACAGTCTCTGATTCTGTTTGTTCATCTTAAATTTTTTTTTTTTTTTTTTACAGACACATTATGAAAGCGGAGAGTATATTATACGACAAGGTGCTCGAGGGGACACTTTCTTTATAATCAGCAAAGGGAAGGTAAGTTGACACCCTTTTACAGGCAAGTGGGACGATGGCAACGATGGTTGCGATGTGCTCTCGAAATTCCGTGCCAGCCAGCGCTTTCTCTCTCCCCTGCCCGAGGCACAAATGTTGCAACACTTGACATTTAATTAAACTTCTTGGCACCGTATCAGTAGGAAAGAGTGGCCTGAAGGGGGAAAAAGTGGATCTCATGCTGTTTTACACATGTGCTCACAGTGAACACTTTGGGGTTGAAAACAGTTGTTGAGTCTCTTGGTGAATGACCAAAAAGCTAATTTTTTAATTTTTTTTTTTTTTTTATTAGCAGTATACCCTACTGCTTTGCTTTGCTAAGTATCCCTCTTACAAGGCTGACTTCAAGACTTCATTCCCATGGCTATCGCTTCTCAGCGTCTCCAAATTAAATAGTAGGAAGCCAGAGAAGTCTGAGCTCTCTCCTTGGGGAAGAAAAAGGGTCTACGTTTCTGTTCCACTGGTTACAGGGAAAATATGCTTTTTGACCTCTTTTCCCATAAAACCCTGATGGGATTTTATAGATAAGAGTTTTTTCCTTCCATTCAACTTTTTTAAATTGTTTTTTTAGCTGGCCTAATACTATTACACTTGAGAAACATTTGGCTTCTTTCCACATAGCAGGATGGAGAGATTCACGGGAACGCACAGTGATTTCCCACTGCAGATGAGATGTGATACATTGAAAGTAAACACAAATGGATAACTATGCTAGAAAATAGGCCAACGCCAGCCTCCTGGTTCATGGATCTGACGTTTGCACCAAGGCACGTATTAACGTTAGCCTTGCATAGTTAAGGGTAGGAAAAACCCCATGGCATCTGTAGAGGATGAGTGTGGGTGTTGTACACACCATTGAGTTTTTTCCCAAGGCAGCTGTCAGCTCTCAGGTACTAAAACCAGATTTTCACCGTCATCTACCACCCTCTATCTCCGGGAGAGCCAATCTCCTTCTGAAAAAAACTGAGGATCTTTTTCAGATGAATAAGATAGTCATGGACAAATTTCTGAAATTAAGATAATCATGGTCTGCAGAAAGCCAAGTTTGATGGTACTCCCTCCTGCCCTTTCGCTTCCCTCCACTCAGAAGTAATATATCCTTTTCTTCCAGAATATGGACAACCGTGACGCATGCTTCAAATCTTTTTTTTTTTTCCCCTCCCCTTTTTTCAATGGGCAAAAATAACGGGAGGGTGCGCTTCCCTCCCTCGTCGAGTGTTTGAAGCCCTCCTTGCCGTGTTGGCCAGCCTGTTGGCAATGATGCTTTTGCCCCACTTGGTCAGGTACATCCCAGCCCTTCCTAGCAGTCCTTGATCTCCAAAGAGAGGCCCTTGGTACAACCAAAGACCAAATCCCTGTTGTTGACACCAGCTTGGCAATCTGTTGTTGACCTGCACCCCCTCCAGCCCTTACACCTCGCCTGCAGGATGGAGTAGAAAATCACTCATGCCCTTGGCATTGCTCTGGAGCCCTGTGGTCCTGCTTGAGATGCTCCTTGGCTTTATCCCTGGCCTTTGCTACTTTATCTTACTGTGACAGCTGATGGCCAGAAAAAGGGAGCTAAAATAAAACAATGCACATGGGCTTTTTGAGAAATTCCCAGACCCTCAGCTGGATCCTGACAGCTTGACAGAAATTTCCACAGGGACAGTTAAATTCTGCCCTGTTTTCTCTTCCAAGCTTCCTGATTTGCAAAAGAGGTATCAGTGAGTGATAGAAGATGGACAGAGTGGGAGTGTGTCTAATTTTTATGTCTGTATTGGGATGTAAGCTACAGAGTGGATGTACAGCTAACCCACGCTAAGGATACAGCCCAGGATAAAAGGAATAGACCCCTTAGCAGTGAAACATGGAATAAATAGCAATGAAATACAGAATTAACAAACCAGGGTATGCTGCCTGGGGCTTTCTGAAGCAGGGACACATAACGTCCCATATCCCATGCTAAAACCTGACCTAGGCAGCTTAATAAGCCACAAAAGATGCTGGCTGCAGCTCAGGTACCTGGGACCTCCCTTGTACTTTCTGCATTCAGTAGGATCGTGTGAGTATTATTGGTGAAACCTACTTTTAATAAAAACTCTGCCTTGCCTTCTATGTCAGAGCATCTGTAGTGACAGGCAAGTGAACAGAGATATTTTTTTTTTTTTTACATTTCTGAGCCCAGCACTTCTCTCGGAAATGCTTAGAAAGACTTCTATTGCGTTTTCTTTCAGTCCATGCTCCGTGGAATTTTCTTGTAGAAGCAAAAACCTTTTCACCTTTTTCTCCCTCAGCTACATCCACCGCACTTGATCCCACTCCTGAGCTCATTTAATTTATTTATTATAGCGTGTTTCCTCGAGTCCAAGTGAATAGAAATCAAAGTGTCTTCAAAACACCCTGCATGCAGAAATGTGTTGAATAATATGTCAGAGGAAAACAGCTTGGTCCCTTCTGCTTGCTAAATGCTGCTGCTCCACGCCTGCTCTGCACCTTGCCTTTACCCGGAGACGGCGTGCGCCATGCTGTGCCATTGTACACCATTTTCCCTTTAAAAGCCATGGCGTGGCACCAATTTAATGCTGGATTGTGCAGGTTCTTCACTGGTGCCGTGGCTATTCAAATGGCTCATTGCTACGGGAGTAGACTACCGCACTCCTGTAATCCCTTAGCACGCATTGCTTTAGGATCAGTGGAGGTCACAGAGAAAGAGCTTAAATATGCATTAAAGTTCCTTTTGTTTGTCCGTGGCTTTTTTCATCAGCTACAAATCTTCCTGGCTCATCCATTACGTGTTCCCTACCCTCATCTGATCTGTGATGAATCATTGCAGATGTTAAATGTAGTGTGGTGTAGACCGAGCGCTCGTTAATGAGTCAAACCCCCTGGTTTTACCATCCGTAAAAGAGACGGGAGAAGGTACAGGCCACAATTGTAAATTTAACAGTGAAGTTAAACTGGAATGTCTCTAAATCCAAAAGGATTTAGTCTGACGTCCCAGATTTTGGCTTCCTGAATTTGCATATACAAAAGCTCTGATTAAAGCTAAACAGCCTGAAAAGGAGAAGCAGATGAGAGATTTTCCCATGTAGGCGTGGTACTTCTGGAGAGTTGCTCATTCCAATTAAATTTTGGACAACTCAGGCTTTGGAAATGCCTGTCCCTCTCCACTGACCATAGGCAGAGATTGGACAACTAGATTTACAGATGATTAGTGCTGGGAGAGGTGATCCCCACCAGGCACTGGTAGCAGAGGATTGTAAGAGGTATGAGTTACCTCTGATGACAGCTGAAACAGAAGAAATCGCTCTCATAGAGGGCCATCACATCAAGAACATTCATCTTTGCATCCTTGGTATGTCATGCCATCCTCAGCACCCAGTGGGATGTCAGGGACTTTGTCATTACATGGCAACTGGGATTTATATCCCATACTAGCACAGGAAACCGGAGCCAAGGGTGTTCAGGTGATCAATGACTATTTTTCTTCTGAAATCATTTCGGAAAATAAAAAGGACCCCCCGGCAATGGGAAATCATCACTCTCAGATGTGAAGTCATCTTCCTGTTGTTGCATTGCCAGCTTCTTCAACGTAGGCTTACACTAGGTTATAGTACCCATGTTTTTACAGTGGGTAGACAGTCTGGTTTCCATCAGCCCTAATTGCTTTTCTCTTTCACTGCAAAAATAAAAAAAAAATTAAAAAAACCCAAGATGGTATTTTCCTTTAAACTTCAATGAAAATACTTGAATTTTGCTCCAGCTTGTTATTCCCTCCCTGAATCTGAGAGGTAGTAAAGAAGGAGAGAGGAGGCATCTTTCTTCCTGTAATGCTCCAAACGGTTTCATTTCAATTATGTCTAAATGTAGATTATTTTTGTTATTCCTTTCCCTTAAGTGAACTTAGCAATGCAAGAAATCATGTGGAACAAAGCTAACAGAAGCCTATGCCATGTGTCTGTCTGATACACAGAAAATATTTGGACCCTATTTCTCCTGCTGACTCCATACAGGCAGTGACTGTGCTTGTGCAGCCAACTCCATGTTTAGAGTTAAAACCTTCAAAAAACCAGTAGTATTTCATTTTTGCAAGAGTAGTGGGTACCTTAGTGGAAAATAATTGCTCATTTTCTTGGATGGTTGGTTGATGATGCTGAGGGAAGAGTGTGGGACTCTGGAGAATTACATGGTTCCCAGAGTTGATACAGACTGGAGCTTTTTCCGAGAGCTCTGGGAGATGACAAATCCCTCTCTTAACAAACAGGGTTTACTTGTTAATTAAAAGTTTTCTAAATGCTGGGAGGGGTTGTCTTTTCAACAGGTGAACGTTACTCGTGAAGACTCCCCCAGTGAAGATCCGGTTTTTCTCCGTACTCTAGGGAAGGGAGATTGGTTTGGAGAAAAAGCCCTTCAAGGGTAAGTGCTCCTTATGGCGTAGCTCTTACGTTAAGATAATTTTTCAAGGACTTTTGCAGCCTTCAGAGGGCTCTTGCAGTTTGGAAAGAGATTGGGGGTGGGTTTATGCTTTTGAGTTTGGGCATTGTCACTTAGAGTTGTGTGTTGCAAGGAAGCTGTACCTTAATGGGGGAATAAGGTTTGTGCTGCAGTTGAGTGGTCAAACATAGATCTTCCCGTGTTTCTAGACACCAGAAAATAGTTTCTCTTTGCACTGTCTTCCTCGGCCATGCATTTGAAGGTCAAAATGTTTGATGTTTTGCAACTCTAGACTATTTTTCATGTATAGTAAGAGCATAATTGTGGTCGTCTTGATTGGGTAGACGGCTGAAGGCAGGGCAGTGGTGGTAGTTTTTAAATTGTCTTATTGTCTACATGTGACTTTGGTGGAGGTGGGAATTGTGTGTGTGTGACCTGTTTATATAAAACATTTTTCTTTGGGGATGAACTAAAAGAAGAGAAGCTGTAAATCCATATTCAACAGATGATTGTTATATGCCTTATTTCCATAGGGACGAATAGGAATAGTAAGACATGTGCTTTAGGCAGGAATTTGGGACACCCTTCATCCCATCCTGGGTACTGATCTCTACATAAGAGCTATTGGGCTTCTCTTTGATGCTGCGATGACATGTTCAATCCCTCCTAAATCCAGCCTTCTTCCAAAAAGAAGGTGACAGAACATTTGAAGGCCAAATTTCATGCCACTTCTTGGCAGCCAGGGAGATGTATCCAGCAAAAAACTTGAGTCTTGCCCCTGCGAATCTATACCTTAATTATAAAATAATATGGTGATTAAATAAATGTCTGCATTTTCGGTTACTTTCTTAATACTAAGATGGAGGTGAACTATACGTTTAAATTTCCCCCCACAAAAACATAAGATACAAACATTTTTTCTTTATTTGTTCAGAGCCTCACAGACACTTGACTCTTCGAGCTAGCACATTTTTAAAACAGCACCAAATATATCGTGGCATCCACTCTAATAGCGAGAGCAGGCACTAGTGTGCCAAACAAAATCACCTTTAGATGATGACCCAATGTGGGAAATAAAAGGGATTTCCTACCTTGCATCCCTAAACAGTTCTAGTGCGCGCAGCTGAATTTCTCAGCATTTCAAATACAGTATTTTGGCTAACTGGCTCAGACTGAGATTAGTTAATTTACAATAAATACTTGTCTGCATATATTTAAATATTCAGTACATAATAACTTCAATCTTCTGAAACTAAATGGAAACTTAATAATTGAGAGTATGTTCTCAACGTGCGAGGAACGCATAATACTGATGTATTTTTTTGCTAGGGAAACAGCATACCTGAAGTATCATACCTCCAGTCTGCTAATAAGCTCAATATTTCTGTAGCTAGATTTAAATTGAATAGTGTGAAAATATTGTAATGTGAAGCACCCAGCAGCTCGATAAATTGCTAGAAATGAGTATCTTTCTGGACTGTGTAAGACATAACTGTTCAACAACTTGGGAAACCTTTAAGATGTTTTTACTACTGCAAAATATAGTTATGGCTGAGGGCTCCAGATAAAATTGAATTTTTAATGTATTTACTTTCTCATCTTTGACTAATTTTTCGAAACTTTATCGGGACCTGCTTAGCAATACTTAATTACATGCTATTAAATCATGTTGTGATTTCATATGTGTAGGATGTAGTAACAACTAAAAGACCTTTCTTCCTGACAATATAAAATAATAGTTGCAACATCCATTAAGTGTAGCACTGCACAGCGGGAGGCCAAATAACAAATATCTTCTAGTCTCTCACAGAAATACGTATGCTGACACAGACATCAGGTGATGATATATGTTATTCTGGCTTTCGTGCTCACGCCAGATGGCACACGGTATTTCGCAGTATCCCATTGCACGCCGGCAGGAACAAAACAAGTCGTGAAATGATGAGCCACATCATCTTACAGGAGTACTCAAGGCTCCCAACTGTCATGCTGTTCTGTTAACCTTCCTGGCTAATTGGCGCCAGGATAGCAGATGTATAATTTACAGTATAGCAATACAATAATTTACAGTTTACTCACAATCGGTTATTTTTTGGTGATGATTTCTTAATTGGAAAGAAAACATTTTATAAGGCTGTTTACAATAATTATTCCTGTCAACAGGGAAATAACAATTCATTCAAATAAGCAAAGGAAAATAACTCGATGCAACTCTGCGGCTCAGGTACAAAAACTAGCTAATAATTACGGTGTGCTGCCTTGGTGGCATCGCACCACTGAATCCCTGCACAAGAGCAGCTGTGTGGACCACACTGCATCCTCTTCTTTCTTGGAGCAGCCACCCGTCCGTCTCGTTGGCTGGAAAACATGGTTTAGTCTGCGGTGGACAGTCTTATGGAGAATGATGGGGGAAGAAAAGAGGAGAGAAAAGCAAATCTTTAGGAATATAAGAGAAGGCTCTTTCTCCTTCAGAAACTGTTTCCCACAGGCCAACTGAAAAGAGGAACAGTTTGAGCCATTGCCTTCTTACTGTGACGTTATCTATTGCGTCATATATTGCATTTAGACAGAGTTGTCTTTTTGGGGTTTCACCCAGTTTTGGGATCCAGGAGGAGTTCCAGACCGTGGGGCAAAACAGCGGTGGCACACGGCAGAGGGCTTGTGTTTTGGAGAGGCGGTGATGGAGCCCACCTTGGTGAGCAGGAGAGGGATTTTGAAAGAAATATTCATAGTTCAGTTCATAACGCTTTGACTAAACCGGCCAACTCTTGAGGTCCAGTAGTTGATTTATAAATCCACACAGGTGTGTATTTGTGATGTAGTTAAGCCAAGGTGGAACGTATTCACTTGACCACGAGCAAAACCATAGCAGGGTGACAGCCAGTTTGAGGAGACAAGAACATCTTGGCGACCGATGGGAATGATTTTAGGGCATGGTGTGTGGAAAAGGTGTGGGAATTTGGGAAGCCTTCCTGCCTCTGGGTGTCGGAGCGGGTCGCCTTGCGGATGGGACTGCTCCCACTTGGCTCAGAGCCCCGTCTAAAGGGTGTCCTCCCTTTGTCCTTCTCATTTGTAAAGAATAAAATACAGTTCAGGCTTCTCTTTTTTTTTTTTAATGCATTTGTGGTGGTGCATAGGGTGAAGAAGAAATTGTAGTCTTTGGGTCCTGCAGGAGGTGACAGTTATAGTGATATTTGAGCTACGGTAATGGATATATATACATTTTTTGTTTCCTTCACAATGATTTCAAAATGAGTATGATAGTACCTATCTCATGGGACATAACATATCTTCCTTTCAAGAAAATCGGTACTATTTCCCATTCATACCCCCGCCTCTGGAGGCTCCTGTGTAGTTATTTTCCCAATGTTACAGAAACCATCTCTCCTCTAACTCCCCCAAATCCCTGGGGTATGTTTTGTGCACTCATAATTCGCAGGAGCAGTAAAACAGTATGAATCTGTATGGGTAGGAGTGTCAAAAGACAATTTTCTTGCTGACCATCCAAAAACTTTAATACCGGATTTCTCACTTAAAATAGTGTGAATTGGTGTGACGGACGCTGTCAATGGGCATCAGAAAAAAGTAATCATGCACAGGGAAGTATTAGTGCCTCTTTAAATCAGAATTGCAGCTGGCAATGTCAGAGCTTTATTTATTCATAAATTAATGTAGGAACTGAATATAACCCTGAAAACTTTTGAAAAGTAGCTGATGGCTGAGGTGAGAATGAGACATCAATAAATAGGACATTAGAGTATTGGCAAGGCTGTCAATTTGTTTCTTTTTCTAATATATGGTTGTTTTCTCTTGCTGCAGCCAGGGTTATGAGTCAGACTCCAGAATTAATCATTTTTATTAAATCTCTATAAATGCTGCAAGACGTGCTGGGGTCCTGCTCATGCTCCTCTTCTCCCTGCTCTAATTCCGAGTTTGCTTCTGTGTAGTTGCAATGATGCTACTGCTAAACTGACCTTTGCTTTACTCCTTTTCCCAGATAAGAACCTAAAATTCGTTTTTTCATTAAAAACTTAATTGCCAAAACCTGGAAAACTGTTTAAGTGCCCCACCTTGCTGCCCTGCTATCTTCTTTCTTGCCCTTTCTATCTTATTTTTTACCTGTTTCATTTCTTTTTTCCCAGAAATTCGTTTCCCCTGTTGCTCACTAATAACTTTTGAAAGACTGGAGGGATTTATTTACTTGGTTCAAATGTTGGGGGAATAAGACCGATTCTCAGCAGTTAGAAAATAGCTAACTTGGTAAACGGTAAAACGGATTTGCGCGCTGGCGTCTTCAAATATTTTCGGTTTTGCAAGATCCATACACAGTGCCTCATACGCTTCACAGCCACCTTGGCTGTCCTGGAAAGGGGAAGTGCAGGCTGGAGTGGCTTTTCTTCACTTCATTTTAAATCTGTTATTCTTTAATTTTGTAAAGTGGATGCTCCTGTTTGGACTGATCTTCACTCTCGCAGTAACACCGGGTTTTTTTCCACGCTCCGTTGCTGTCAAACATTGCTATTCTTCCTTTTATTTTATGCATACAAATATCTACTTATTACAACTCACCTCTTGGGAGGTCTCGAACAAGTTTGAATTTACTAAAACTTGTCACTTTACTAAAACTGTCATTTCTCTCAGCCCTTGCTATGCCTGAACAGTTGTATCTCAAAGCTTTTTCAACGTCCTTGACTGAACTTCCCAGTGAACATAAGAGTCATGTTTCATCTTTACCGGACACCTTCTTCACAATACTGTGCTTCCACTAAAATCTTACCATCTGCTGACCTATTAACCTAATTGTCTTGCATTTTCTTGGAAAAAGAGAATGAGATGGAAGACTGGAAATGTTTATTGCTCTATGACATAGAGGTGGTTACACAAGTGTATATGTGGCAAACAGGAGTCTCATCTCAGGGTGGCATAATAAAATATATATATAAAAAATATTAAAAATATATATATAAGAGATACATATATCCTATAGGATAATGTAGTTTAATTTCTGTTTCTCCAGGGAGAAGTACTAGTCCTTCTGTTGCAATCAGTGTGCTTGGGAAAGAGGCATCCAACCACCAAAGAGTGTTGGAGAAGGATCTGGGGAGCAGAAAAAATTACAGTATAAAAAAGCAGATGTGATCTGCGATGGAAAAGGGATGGGAAGGTGGGCTTATGTGGTCCTGGCTGGAGAATTGTGGAAGGGTCTCACCTATAGCAATTTTTCTTGCTCACAGACTTGGCACAAAGCCATTCCTTGCTTGCTTTTCATGCCAGGGGTCACGATGCAAAGAGATTCGTTATTCCCATTTCAGCCCAGTTAGGAACAGTGGAAAGAAGAAAAAGAAAGAAGGAACAGCCATAGGGTAGAAACTCAGTTCAGGATAATGTAGTGTTCCAGCCAGGAGTCCCGTGGAGATGAAGATGGAGCCATAGTGGTAGCGGTCACCGTAACATTGAAGCAGTGCTTCTAATGTTGATGTGCAGGAGAATGAGTCTGAAAGCAACCAAAAAAGACCCTTTTAACTTTCCCTAACAGGAAGGGGAAAGTTGGAAGCACTTTTTTATCACCCTTGTTGCTAAATAACAGGGCTTTCTTTAAGTCCAGGGTGTTCTGTAACCCTTCTCCTGCCCAGCACCTGCAGTACTGTGTGCGTAGCTCATGGACCATGGACGCAACACACAGCCTCCAAGGACCCACTGGAAGTTATTTCAGCCATTACGTCAGCTGCTTTTTACACTTATTACAAACATTGGGTGATCTTACAAGGTATTTCAGCCCTTACAGCTGTATTTCCTGTCCTCTTCTCCTCCCCGGGTAGATCCCTGCCCATAAAATCAGGCGAGAGGTGGGAGCGGGGCATGATGGCTGATGGACTTTGACCCATCGCCCTGAGACACAGGGAACACTAGAAGCTTTTAAAGGGTTTGGAAAAGCTGTTGGCAAATCCCTGAAACTAAACCCTCCCAGAGGCTTTGGAGAGTAAGAGCTCAAAAAGCCTGGGACAGCTGGAAACGAGGAGGCAAAGTGATACCGAGATGGTGTGGCCATATGGTTCCCTGTGGGGTTGGCTTTCTTCCTGCAGGCATCTGGCCCCAGCTTGGGTCAGGAGAGGTGGCCAGGTGGACCTTCAGACTGATTGATCTCCTAAGGGCACACCACAGCAGTAATTAAATGCTGCTAAAATGTCTCCCTGTCCTGTCCAGGCTGGCTTCTGGTGTTTGGGTGCCCTGGTCTCAAAGCCCTCGGACAGGGCATCGTGCTAGCACAGATCAAGATATTTTATGATACTGCTGCTGCAAAGTAAATTATGAAGTCTTCATCAGGGCCATTGTGATTTGTTTAATTGTATTACTGCAAGCACATATTGATTGCTGATGTAGTTGCTTCACTTTCTCCAAGTACATGTTCTTCACCCTTTATTTCTTCATAAAACTTCCAATATTATGTTGGTTTGTGTAGGAGCTTGTGGCAAGCATTTCAGCTGGTTGCCAAAAGCTCTTGATGCTCTGGGAAGTTCCCTGGCAGGGAAGAGGCTCCCAACTAAGGGACTCATCCAAAGCCTTTTAAAATGAGCCTGGCAGATTCGCCCCACTTGCTGTTAGGTGTGCTATAACTCACAAAAACGTAGCTATGCCTTCATCACCTAGCAAAAATAAATGGGTTTTTTTTGGAGCTGCGTCAACTTCAGCCACCCTGTATATCAAGGAATGAGGGGGAAAGGACTTGGAGGCACAGAGCAAGATGCGTTGGCTGTAACAGCACTCTGCCTGGGAGCGATGCATTGTGACTGCTGAGGTGAAGGTTGCCTTGCGCTTTTCCAACAGGAATGAATTGGTATTATTGGCTCTTCTTGTCTTAAATAAGAACACAGAGTGGATCACACCAGGTGAAACCAAAGGTCCATCTAGCCCGGTGTCCAATCTTTTACAGCAACCAGAATCAATTGCTGAAGAACATCCTGAACCAGAGCCGGTGGCTTTAATACTTCATAATCCTTGGTGCATTGTTAATTTACTTTTCAAACATGTGCAAGCAGTTTTAAAATCCACGACCTTCTGTGGCAATTAGTTCCACAGTTTAAGCATGCAGGATGAGAAGAAATGACAATTTTAATGTGGGGGTTTTTGTTTGGCTTTTTGTTTTGTTTTTGTTTGGTTTTTTTTTTTTTTGATGGGCCAGCTGCTCCTCTTACGAGTTGCCTCCAAGTTCTCAGATGCGCAGTCGACTTCTTCATTTGCAGCAAGCTCAAGAGTCTGTTGTCTGAGAGTATAGATGTGGCAGCAAGCTATTTAATATGAAGACAAATAATAGTTTTTCTTTGCTATGTTTACAGTTTCTAGCATCTTAAATAACTTGGTAAGATCTCTGGAACTCAGTCCTACTTTTTTTTTAACAAGAACCACACTTTTCATACAAAGATATTTGGAACTAGAAGCTAACCGACTGCGTTATCATTCTGCATTTTGACAAACAGCTGTTCAGTCAATAATTTGAGGTTTTTCACTAATTTGTGTGCTGGTGATGTAGAAAGCTGGTAACATCTCAGTCAAGCAGATGTTGGTGAACCTTCCCAAAAAGCCATGCAGCTTTTCAGATTTGCTCCGCTTGACGAGTTACACAAGAACTACTTTTCCAGGCTTGAATAGGCAAGGGTTTCTTTAGGACCAAAGTAATACAGCAAGGAGAGCGATTGCAAAAAATCATACCCACAACGGCTCTTTCAAAGTCTGTTTTTAGATGATGACTTAAAAAGCTCGAGTAGGGCTGGAGTTAAGCGGTGAGATGATGAATTGCGGGGTTCTAGCTGCTTGATTTTCCCCATTGCCAAATACCTTGCTTCCAAATTTCTTGAATTTTGGGGCAATTGACTTGGAAACGAGATGCAGCTTTATTTTATAATAACGCTGAACGAAACCCGTTGCAGTCGACTGACGGTAAACACCGCGCTAAGAAGGAAAAACAAATGATTATGTACTTAAGCAGGATCAGCGAGCGCCGGAGTTGGAGTCTCTTGCGCCTTATCAGTCGCCTGCCTCGCGCTACGTTTTGAGCGGCCGCTTTGCATTTCACAAGCCTGTTTACATAAAGTACATAATCATGAAAATACATCAGTTACTGAAGGAATATAGACAGTCATGTTAATAGAAGTGCACAAAATAGGCTGTTTTTTATTTGTTGCCTGAGAGAAAAAGAGACAAATATCTGGTTTTTTATTTACTCTATCAAAGAAAAAAACTCCCTTTGGGAAAAAGAGCCATTAGGAAACAATTAGCAGTAGATTCAAAATTTTTCTACTCTCCTTCTAACTAAAAGTACATCAATAAAGTTGCTCCAGTTTCTACAGGGAAGTTAATGCTCAGAGCCCACTTCATGACTCAAATGTAGTTAATAAATAATCAGGTTGTTTTGAGTCTTAAAGATAATAATCGTTAGTTTATAAGAGCACAGCTTATTAATAGTTCTGGCTTTTTTACAGCTGAATCATAGCCTGAGAACTAAAACTGTATATTTGCTTTCCTTTGGGAATACAGTCCTACAAAGCAAGCACAATATTCCTCCCACTGAGTTTAAAATATATATAATGTTGGGCAACAAGATTGTGCCAGATGGAGGAAAGCAGAATTACAGGGGCTTTACAGTTATGAATATATTTGCTTACACTTACTGCAGTGAACATCTCTGAAAATTTTTCTGATGTCTTTTTGCCCGAGTGTTATTTCAGGGCTTGAAAGAACCCCTCTTGCTGAAATATGTAATGCGTAGGAAATGCCACAGAGGTAGTATATTGTTGCTTTTTCTTAGATAACAAAGCTGCTTTTTTATATGTTTCATATTAAAAAGTATATGTTCTTATTGTAAAGCTTCTAAAATAGCACAATCTGGGGGATGTATCCTCTTGTGTGAACCAGGACGAGTGAAACCGGTTGGTGATGGAAATGATTGCAGGGGTCAGATCTGGTAGTTTTTGCTTACTGAACAGAGTATAAACCTGAGATTGCAGTTTGCTTTTCTGGTTCGGAGGATGTGAAATAGCCTGGAAGGGCTGAAGGCTTCTGGTGCTGGCTGAATCCTCCAAATTCTCCTCCTTTGATTCTTTTTATGGGTAATTTTTTTGCAAACAGTACCTGTACTATGCAAAAGAAAAAAAGAAAACAAAAAACAACAACCACAAAGCCACATTTAAAAAAAAACCCAAACCACCACCAACAACAAAAAAACCACCTAATTTTTGTCCTGTAGCAACTTGTAGTGTTTTGGGGGGGTTACATTCTTAAACAATAAAACCTTTATGTCAGCATGTTACTGTCAACAGTAAACGTTGACAATTGAATCAAAACTTTTTATCCTAAAATTTCAAAACACTGATGCTTTTGCCAAAATGCTGGTTTATGACAAACGTTTCTAGTTGGGGGAAAAAAAAAATCCATAATCCAAAATAAATGTGTTAATAGGGAGAGGAGAAAAAAAAAATCCTTCTAGAAGACCTCCAGAGGAAATCACAGGTTTTCTTGGGAAAACGTTTCCACCAAAATGCTCCTGCTAGCTCTCTTCGGGTTTGTAAGCATTAAGAGGAACTGAAAAATACAGCACCGAATTATAGTTCTTTTTACTTTTTGGGGAAAAGAAACAAAAGAAAAAATAAAGGTGCCTACCAGGGATGCAGAGGCAGAAGTACGAATTACTGCCGGGGATGCTGCTCTGCGTAACTGCCCGCGATGCAGACAAGATCATTCATGTTAGCTAACCCTCGGAGCAGGTTTACAGCAATGTGTAATCATAGGGGGGAAAAAAGAGCAAAAAAAATGTTCTACGTTTGTTGGGGGAGGGGTTGCCTAACTCCTATATCATTTACGCAGCCATGCACGCATTTAAACGTACATCCTCAAGTGTCATCATGTTTAATGGAATTAAAAAAACCAATGCCTGCTTATGGCACCTTCCGGATGGCTGCTTTAATTTACAGAGAAACTTACAACGGCATAACATGATGGTAGCCCTTCTTCAAATCTTCTCTTTTTATACCCGGGATGGATTTGGTCTGGTGTGTCAGGCTTGTAAATCCATATGAAATAACGATAATTTATACATTTTTCATGCATAGAAAATTGAGGTTTTTTTCTGCAAGGATGCATAGTCACTTGGTATTGGGATGCAGTGCCTAGTCATTTAGTGATCATTATAAGGCACCATCGTAATACAACATACTTTAATATTAAAGCCTTGTGATTTAAAAATAGTAGAACGTTCCTTATAGAAGCATATTAAAATAACTCCACCTCTAAAAATACAGAATAATATATTTTCATGTCTTTCATTTTTCATTCTGAGTAATTTAAATACAAAGGGTAGGCCATTTAAATTAACTAGTGATTTTAACACGGTCATGATTTAGCCATAATATAGTAAATTAGGCCCCCATCCTTGGAAGAAGAAGTTGGTGCAAGTTTGCATTTAGTACACATTTCTGATAACCTCTTATTTTCTTAATCGTGTTTTCATATGCAGTGTTAGGAACAACACATACTGATTTTTTTTATTTAGTTTATGTCATCCAGGTTGTTCAGCAGGAGAAAAGGGTCCTCACCGTTACAGACCTGCTGTTTTTAAGATTCCTTTTCTGTAACTTGTCGTTGAACGATCCAATTCCCTTTCTGAGCCCTGCTGCCCGTCAGGATCCCAACCCTGATGTTCTCCAGCATCAGCCACTGGCTATAGGTTACCTCCTACATGTACCAAACCCAGAATTGTGTCAGTCCTTTGGTTTTGCTCGTAGTAATGCAGTAGATTATGAGTTAAGAAGGGAACCATTGTGTAGCAACGCTAAAACTAGATAAGTTAGCACTTGAGGAAAGTTGGATGGATTGTATGGTTCTGCAACACCATGAAATAAGCATTGCCCCTTCTAATTTATAGACTTCTTTTTCCCCAGAGAGCTGCATATCCCATCCAATTTTGCTTAGAGGTCGGTAGTCCATAGGTTTACGAGAACACAGTGACCCTTCAAAGGGTGATTCATCCTATGCTGAAACTCCTTTGCCATCTGTCTCCTTCGGAGCTGCCTGGGACAAGGAGACAGCTAGGCTGGATGGGATCCCAGCCTCATGGAGGGCAATTGAATCCCACTCAGAGGTATGGACTGTATTTCCTTTGGGACTAAAAAAAGAGAAAGCCTCTGAGTGGCTGCATATAAAAAGTATTACCAGTGGGAAGTGTAGGGATGAACATCTATTCTCCAGATTTTATGTTACGGCCATCCAAACATTTAAATAACATAGTTAACTGCCATGGACACACTCAAAATTAAGGATGAAATATTTATAGGACTGGAGCTGGCTATTTGTCTGTATGAACGCCTATTTAATTCTATTTTGTTAGGAATTCTACAGTACTAAAAGACCATTTTAAGATTACCCTTTTCAAGTAATGCTCATTTAAATTGACAAGAAGATACCAAAAGAGCATTGTGCTCTTTTATGGCATTTAGTTTAAGAATCTGTTTGAGCCCGGAGCATCTGATTTCGGGATTTTTTTTTGTTTTGTTTTCTTGCTTGTTTTGTCTGAGGAATCTGCTTGGTGATGGGCTAAAGTCTCTCTCTCTGTGGCAGAACTGTAACATCATTTGTACCCAAAAGACTTCACAGTTGTGTTTCCAAAGTCTGGAGCAAAGAGCCTGAGGCCGTTATGCAAAGCTACAGCTTGTCCCCTGAGCGGTGGACTGCCTCGAGGAGCACTCCTGCAAGTAATCGAACTTTTCACAACACGTAGTCTTTGCTTCCAGTGCCATCCCTTTCCCAGCCGAGAAAATGGAGCCAAGTTTGGAGCTGCGTGCCTGCCATCTCGCTGGAAACTGGGGGCAGAAGCAATGGCTTAAGCACCCCGCCATAATGCTAAGCAAAAACGTTGATGCAATGAGAAATCCTCTTTTCTTTGTTACTTTTTTTTGGTTAAAGACGTGGCTCCTTTTCCTGGAGCACATCAGGCCCTAGCGGTTTAACGTCCTGGAAATATTTGCTGTTGAAGAGCAAACCTAGCACAGTTTGTTATAGGGGAGGGTGGCGGGGAAGCCGCTGACGGTGGCTGTAGGAAACCCAGTGTGTGATTAGGTAGGCATTGTGTCCTGCGGTAGAAAAAAACCCGCTCAGACCCCATGGACCAAGCTGGCTAATAAATCTCAGAAAGAATTCATGTCTGTGTAGGCATTTAATGATATCTGACTGGGCAAATTACCTTCGTAGCTCACAGTGTGTCACCCAGAAACCTGGACTGGCATTGTCCATCTGCAAAGTATGGCTCAACGAGTAATATTGGCCTGGTAGCAACACACTGATAAGCCTGATTTATTTATTTCCTCTATCCGCCTTTTTAGCTGGCTTTTAGCTTTTTTTCATGGCTTTGTTTACAGGATGGGAAGCTTTTCAGTTTGGGTGGGTTTAACCATCGGGGACAGTAAACAAGTGCCGCCTGCGCTAGCAGTGGGAAATGTGCTTCTGTGTCCTTTAGTCAGGTAATGACAAATTGATTCCTAATCCATGTGTGAGCACAGCATTTCTATGTTACCTGAGCTGGCAACTCGGTAATCTCTCCAGAGAGGTGAGATGTGGTGCCCACCCTTCATGAAAATGGCTTTATTGTCAGAGCAGATGCGCGTTGGGGTTGGCTGATGGGTGCAGGACCTCTAGGCCAAGTCTCTTCACGTTTGCTTTTCTCCTCATCTTCCCTCCATAAGTACAAGGAGTTTCATAGACTGTATACTATTCCTATACTGTATATATTTCTATTTCTTGACAGTCATCAGTCTAGCAGACCCCTGCTTTGAATTTCATTATTATTAACAGCATTTTAAGTCTTAGAGCAGATCTTTTCCCCATTCCAAGACTTGGTAGAGGGGCTGTTTATGCCAGCAATGGCAAATTGATGGCTTCGTTCGCAGTTACAGCCTCTGAACGTGAAGTTGCATCGACCGTCGATGCAAACGATACAGTTAAGCTTTTAAGTACTTGGTGCATTAAAGCAAATACGTGTTGTCCCAGCCTGTCCCCGTCCCCTTGGGGTGTCACTGGGGCTCCAAAAGGGGAGCTGGAGCCAGCCTCACCACTGGGATCTTGGAGAGCAAGTGGGCTGGCTGGAAATATCACCCCGAGCATTTTAACATTTAAAAATAAATAGATTGTGTTATCGCTAAACAAAGTCAGGTCTTATTTTAGGCAAAGGCGCAATCTGAGCATAGCTTTTGAAAGACACCGCAGTGCTCCCGTTACAGCATCAGGACTTCATGTGCAAAGCTCATGTTACCTTTATGTTTGGCTCTCACAACAAATGTCTGAAAGCCAATTTTTAGAAATGGTTTTCCTATTAGTAGAGTGTATTATTTTTTTGTAACATCGATGTGGATGTTCACCAAAGGTATCTGTTTACTTAACACAAAAGATTCAGGTTGTTACATGCAGTCTTATTTAGGAGTGGCCGCTATAGGTGCTTAAAGACTGACTAAGATTTTGCTAGGCTGAACAATGTCATCACTGACCCTCAGAAACTCCATTTGGGGTTTGAGCTTTCCATTTTTAAGTCAAATTTAACCGGGGAATGAACTACAGCTGTGCCAATTGTGTGGGACAGTGCGTGAACCAGCCTGACCCCGTGGCTGGAATGGGACCTGTGCTGGCAAGCTCCCCTCTAACCTTCATAGCAGGGATACTGCGAACCCTGCAAACAGGGCTTAACTGAAGGCTTATTATTGGGGCACTCTGCAGCAGCACTCTGGTAGACAATGTTTGGGTTTTTTTCTCAAGGAGACGCCTTTGATGGATATGGGAGCCTTAGGCAGCTTTCTTCAATGCACAGGGCTGCCCAGTGAGGGAAGGTGAAAGAGGAGGCCACCCTCAGTGCTAGGATTAACTCTTTGTTTCTAAGTCTTTACGTGATAGACTGGACCATGCTGCCTTTTCCACAACTGTGTTACTTGCTTTATTAAAGCCTCGCCGTTGCATCGGCACCATTGACAGGCATCTGACTGTTTAAAAGCCTGTCCAGCCTCTCTCATGGTCACCGGGACCTCTCCTTTCCCTCCCATGGCCCCATCTTCCTGCACCCAGCCCTGCAGCAGTTGATTCTCTGTGGATTTAAGGCTCCAAACCTCCTCTCTCTTTTTGTCCTTCTCTAAACACAAGGTACTTATCCCCGAGTCCATTTGCTCTTGTGCTGACAAAATGTGCTGGCAGAAATCCTGCAGCAGGCTCATTTCCTTAATTATGATTATTGTCTTCTCTGTTCTGCCATCTCTCTAACTAAACAACAGCCTCCCGGCTGTCTTTTCATTCCGTGACCATCATTCGTCAAGCTTGCGTCTACTTTCTCTGCCCAACAGCTCACTGCTTTTCTCTTTTTGAAGAGAAAAGGGACAAGATGCAATTCTTCCAACTTGCTGTCCCACATCCCACCACAACTCTGTCCTTCTCCTTTGCTGCTGCAGATGCAAAATATTCTCACCTGGTCTCTTCTAACCCATCTTTGTGGCCCCTTTTAACATATACCTTGTCTATGCTTCATTACTTGCTCTCTCTTAGCTCTTATCCTTCACCAGATGAACATATTTTAATCTCCTCAGTTGCAGAGAGATGCCAACTTCCCAACTGCTGCCCCTTTCTCCTCTCTTCTTACCACTGATACTATTTATTGTATTGAAAGCTGTTAGGATTTCTTGTCTTCCAGTATTACAGCATCTTTGACTCATTATTTAAGCTGGGAGGGACTTGCAGAGGACATCTAATACAACTCCATGCTCAAAACAAGTCTAATTAGAGCAGGTCGCTCAGGGCTACATCCAAATGCATGTCCACACATTACCCTAAATGCATGGAATTTTTTTTTATTATTATTATTTCTTCAGCTTCTGGTCTATCAACTCAACTGTTGGCCTTTTAGTGAAGCCATTCTTAAGCATTCATAAA
>VZTL01018435.1:0-22340 GCA_013400535.1 Scopus umbretta | reverse complement strand
AAAAAAAAAAATCACACCACAACACAAAAGAACAAAAAAAACCAGCAATGTTATTCTTTTATTAATGTATATCAGTTATTTTCCCTATTTTGTGCAAGCCACACCCTTGCCAACCCCATCCAGGGTTGCAGTTCAGGAGGAGAAGTGCCTATGCATTGTAGGACTGATTGATCCCTTGAGGAAGTAGCAGTGAGAGGAAATGTAGAGGCGAGTAACAGCTACAAATTGCCATATCTTGGCTTCCTCAAGAGGGTCTTTTCATTCTTTGATTTTATTTGTTTTTGACAGAGTGGAGGAGTGCAAAAGAAAACAACTGTTGTCTGAGATTGAGGTGTAATGTACAACTGATGGCAGGATCCTCGTGTCGATATAGCATATGTGTCTGCGTCTCTAAATGCTATAGGGGTTTGGGCTTTGATTTAATAAGCACAGTCCTGTAACTATGCTAATGGAGATGAAGTGGGAGGGACATGAAAGGTTGAGGGCTGGGGGAAAGATACAGAAGCCACTGTAGGTAATCTGGATGCAGCATGCAAGGATCTTATATGAAAGGGAGGGCTATTTCTCACCTCTCTGCCCTCCCAAACAGTTCGCTTTGATCTTTGCTAGTGGTAAGCTTTAACGAGCAGAAGACATCAGCGACTATATTGATATGGTTTTTCTCCTGCTGGCCTGCCAATATCCCCTGAGTGCCCCAAGCCTTGCCAGCTTTCCTTCCATGCAGCACCTGCACCCCATTCAGCACCATCCATGAGAAAGAGGATGGTGTTGCTATTCTGGCAGGTGAGAGCAGAAAAAATTACCAGCAAGCTGGTAAGGGAGTTCGTGGGGAGAGCACAGGCGAGTCAATTCCAACAGAGACCACACAGGGATGGAGGATGGAGAAACGTTGGGTCAGGAGCAGCACCTGGAGACCTGGCATGGGAAAGGGGACAGGCAGCAGCTCTCACGGGACTGCGAACGTGTCATAGCTGGAGTTGTCCCTTGTCTCTCTTTCCAACCCTTAGCTAAGCCAGGGCAGCTTTTGCTTTCTGAGGGCTCTGTCTCCTTCTGCCCAAATATGAGCTGGAGCCTGCTGTTGTCTCCCATCTGGCCAGCACTGTAGCTCAGCTTGCTTCTGGCCTCCCTCTTCCTTGCTGCAAATGCCGCAGAGCCAAACCTCCATGCTTAGGGCAGGGAATCCCCTATGGGGTGGCTATTGCAAACTGCCAGTGTGTTTAACACAGCCTGCAGCCCTCTTGCTGCTGCAACAGTTCCAACACACCACTGTGCTTTCCCCTCAGTCAGCCGTGTGCCACAGGACACCTTGCATCCTTATTGCATGGTGACCATGTGTCATTTATATATGGCTTATTGCATGATGCACGTCAGCGGGTGGCGATGTGTTGGTCCTGAGATTGGACTGCTTGGCCAGGGAAAAGGGAGACAACAAATGCTGAGATGTAGACCATGGTGGGGTGATGGTTAGTGGGAAAGGAGGCTCCTGTCAGAGCACACGTGGCAGGGGAGGCTTGGGAGTGAGCACCTGGTGTCCTGCAGGGACCCAGATCAGCAGGGGAACAGGGGCAGGTCTGGGCCGCCAGCACTGTGTCAGCAAAGGGCTGAAGCAGCCAGCAGAGCCACAGCGGAGAAAGAGGCCTGGCCTGCAGGGAGTTCAGGAGAAATGTCTTTGTGCACAAGGTGATTAATGTCTTTAATGAACTACAAAAGGAAGTAATAGAAAGCCAAACTACATACAGCTGCAGTGGGGGAAGGGGCCGAGGGGACATTGCTGTTGCAGGCAAGGACGAGGAAGCGAGCTGTGGTGCAGCCCATGCAGTGATGCCGTTTCCAGTTCACTGTCCCAGAAAAAGAGCCAGGCACAGCAGCTGTCCCTAGTCTGTCCTGAGCAAAGGCAGAGCTGAGTGTATTTTACAGATTTAATCAGAATTAATTCAGTCTTCCAGCCTGTCCTGGTTCTAGGGTCTTTTCTGCTCAGCTTGTTATGGCGTGCCAACCAAAACCCACTGCCTGCAGCTTCGAGGTGTGGGGATGGTAATCTGGGAGTCCCCATGCTCCTCTCCTATGGGGGCAGTAAAGAGAGCGTAGAGCCTCACTGGAGGCTGGGACCTGGGTTAGCCTAGGCTGACAGGCATTAAGAGTCATCACTTGTTTGGGAACCTGCAAGAAATGCGTGGATGAAGTCAGGCAGATTGCTAACATTGAGTCATCTATATCATAACATCCTCCACCTTAGCAGCCTCATCTGCTAGACTCAGTAGAGACCTTTGAGGGAGCAGATACCAGCACCTCTCCTGAACCCGCAGTGCCCCACGTGGTCCTGGGGCTTGCAGGAGGTCACCCATTCTGTGTCACCCACAGACTAGAAAACCAGCTCTTCATGTTCCCAGGCATGCCCATGTTTATGTGTTAATAATTAGGGGCGCAGCGAGTTCACCGTGCAGCCCCCAGGTAGGAGGCAAGATAGCTCCTACATTTCCACCCCTGCTCCCAGAGCAACCACACAGCTTCAGAGATGAGCCCTTCCCCAAAAAGCCCATATTGCCTCTTGTTCTGGAGTAACTAGCACTAGTTTGGGGTACAGGCTTGCTCTGCCAAACAGGAAACTCTCAATCAAACATCATCACAGTGTTGGTGAGGCTTAACAGTCATGCTTAAGTGGGAAAATCAATACACGGCATCTCAGATAGCAGCTGTCACTTAAGACACCATTCCCAAAATTCTCTT
Source organism: Scopus umbretta (assembly GCA_013400535.1). NCBI lineage: Eukaryota > Metazoa > Chordata > Aves > Pelecaniformes > Scopidae > Scopus > Scopus umbretta. The sequence goes on along the minus strand of VZTL01018435.1, from coordinate 19,613 downwards.
CTTTGCTTAGGAAGCTTTAGCCCATCAAAGCTTGTTCTCAAGTGAAGTCATTACATGTGCCTTGAGTACAGATGCTAGGCGTGCTGTCCCCTAATCTGCAAAGCACCAGGTAAAACATTAGTATTGCATGCTTATCAGGTCAGCTCTGCTTTGCCAGATGTCTGCGGAGGGACAGAGGGGAAGAACCAAGCCTAAACTTGATCCAGGGTGCTTGTGCCATGTTGCTGCTTGAGCCATGTTGCTGCTTACATAGCTTAGCAACGTCCTTAAGCAGCAGGTCCTAAGTCCTTAAAGCATGAAGAAGGGAATTTGTCGCCTCTGACTTTTCCGGCTAAGGATTAGTTGCCTTCATCTAAGCTACTCATCAAAGTTACCTCTGTAATCAGCAGAGAGCTCTCAGGTGAGTTTTAGACACCCATCTTTGTATGGGAGGAATTGCCCTCCAGAGTGCCTGCTTATCTTCCTTGTCGATACAGGAAGCCAAGGTGACAAACTTGGCTTAGACAGCTTACCATGAGACCTTGAGAGGTAGGTGAGATAAAGCCTACCCCAAAATGTCTGCAGCTGTATTATGTCCTTCTGCTAATTCCTTATTATTCTGCTGAAGATGATACTTCAGCGGTACCAAACATTTTCCTACTTTCCCTCAAGCAGCCTGTAAAGGCTTTGATGAAAGCAGGCATCACATTGCAAACAGGCAGTGCACAGTTGTGCTATTCTGATATATTGCTAAGAAGTGAAGAAAACATATGTTCATGGCATAGAAACTGCTCTTCTCGGGTTCATCTTCTGTATTTTGATACAGTACTGCAGTGGCCCCTGAAGGGCAAGGACAGGCTGTTGTCCTGAGACGTGCTCTCATCCTCTTGGCCTCTTCTATTTCTCACTTTTCATAGGCTTGCTGCTGGCAGTAGTGTTTGCAGAGTTCTAACAACAATGCCTGGCTTTGCTTTTGCGGTCTTTACTTTAAGCAGATCTCTTTCTGTCGATATGCTCCTGGCTGATACCGCCTTTCCCTAGGAGTAGGCTCCGGGGGATCGTAGAATTGGTATCATCAGGGGAGGAATGCCTTCAGATGCTAACTGTAGCATTTTCAAAATAGCACCCAGGGATTTGACTGAGCAGTCCCTACTAGCTCTAATGGGAAGAGCACAGCTAAGCCCTGTGTGGCACTGGAACAATCAATCTTGTGAGCTTTTTTTTAAAAAAAAAGCTGTTTGGCCCCCCAAAAAAGTAATTTCTAAAGTAGCATCCTTTGCAGCTGAGCCAAATCAGACCCAAAACATGCCTGAAAAGCCCAGGGAGGCTCTGAATCCCACTCTGCTCTAGTCCTGGATTCTGATTGCCATTTGACAGCAATCTCAGAAGAGTGTGATAGCGATGTGCACTCAGGTTTTCTGTTTCAAGCCTATCTCTGGAAGGAAAGTAAAAGTGTGAATTCAAACTAGCAACTCCAGCAGGACAACTTTGAAAACAAAATTTTAAAAAAAAAAAAATCCTCCCGCTTGACTCCCAGAGCTGTGCAGTGAAATCTAGAGCAGTGTCGTGGAGGCTGGGTGTGGAGGGAATCGGGGTCAAGATGATGGAGGTACAGCAGCATCCTCTGGTGGGAGTGCAGGAGCCTTTGGCGAAGGTGTGTTTGTCTCAGCGCTGTCTGCATTAATCAAGCTGTGTGGGGGCTGCAGCTGGAGGAATGAGGTGTCTTGCTGTAAGACTACAGGCGCTGGTGCTATAGGATGGTTCATGTCCGGTGCTGCAAGAGGTGCTGTAGACGTGTAGCATGCAGGGGAGAGATTTGTAGTGTTTTTTTCTGGCTATCTTTGCCTGCGGCTAATGCAGCAAATTATTCACTTTCAACAACAGCAAATTTACATCAAGAAAAGGCTCCATCAAAAGGAAATTGCACTTGACAGTCTCCCTTTAGCCACGGGAGAGCAGCAAGCAGACAGGCACAGGAGGCTGCTTTCTCGTCCCTTGCTGTCTGCGTGTTCTGTGGTTTTGGCATTGCGAAAATGGGAAGCAGCTGTAAGCCCTTTGGATCACAAATGGATCTGGGAGTCTGCTACCTCTGCTAACAGCTCATTTATTATCAGGGAACAGACAGTTTCCTCTGAGCCAGTGCAATTTATCATTTCTTAAAGATGCAGTGTGAGATTGAAAGAATTTGCTTTAAGAGTTGGCACCTGGAGGCCAGCAATAGTCTATCTTTGGGAAGAAATTGCCTTCCTCACTGGAATTTCTTTTTCCCAGCTTCAGCCAGAGCAGTCCATGGGTACCACTGCCCAGGGACGTACAGCAGATGCACTCCTTCCTCTGAAAGGTCCAAGAACATCCCTGCTCTGAAAATTCCTTCAGAGAAATGAGGGCCCTTTGTTCCTTTCTCTGTGCCCAAAATACTGATGGAGGGTGGGTTAAGAGGCTATTGCAGTCCCCATATATGCAACTCCAGACAGGCTAAGTCTGCCACATGCAGTATCCCACCCACAATCAGCAAGTGCTGCTGCCTGGCCTGGGTTTCACGCTCTTCAGCACAGGCACCGCTTCCTCTGCCCTCCATGTGCCTCGCCTACATCAGCCTGTTTGCTCCCCCAAAATGTGGGGTTATACAACGGGAAAGGGGCTGTGGGGCCATGCTGCAGCCCCAAACAAGTCCCTGTACCCAGAACCTGCAGTCAAAGCAGCTCTGCAAAAGGGTGCTTGCCCAGCATTTTGCTTGATCCACCAGGTGAGTGTCCTACAGGGTCCCCTGTGCAGATGTTGAGTTGTCTGATATGGGCACTCCAAATCTAACCCTCCTTGTAAGGAGTATTTGCGATAGAGAGCAATGAGGTGATGAAAGCCCATGTTAATTACGCTCCTTGCAGCAGCTATGTGCTCACACCAGTGGTTTTGGCTGCTGCTATCTCATTGGCTGATTAAAATCCCAGACTCCCAACATGCATCAAGGGAATTTGCTGTCAGAGTCAGCAGGAGAGATGGTAAGATGTGCTGGTGCATGCGGCAGCCTTGGGACTGGAGATGGGGTGCCTGCAGGTGATGGGGCTCTGCGACCCTCTGCAGCTTTTTTTCTCAGTTTTCATGTTTAGTTGGTTGATGTGGTTTAACCTTTCTTCCTGTAATTTGCACTCATCAATTATTCCTTGTGAAGCCAGCATTTGTCTTAATTTTGGTTTGTTTTTTAAACATCTTTTCAATGTGAAGGGAAATCAGGGCTACACGTACTTGGTTCTGCACTGTTGGTTTCCTGGATTGCAGATGAAGCTCTTTCTACAGAATGTTCACTTGATCCAACAGCACTCGAGGGGATTTTGTAGTCTATGATCCCATCGCTGCTGCCTTTACCTTTCTTGCAGATTTTGCCCAGCAACGCTGTGCTTCACCCTGATTTTTGCTTGTTCTTCCCTTCCCTGCAGCAGGATTTTCCTCTTGGCTGTTCTATTCCTGTCTGTGCCTGTAACTGTTGCAAGTCCCATGCTTAAGATGTCATGACCATCTCATGGCTGTCATGGTTCCTGCTGTTCACCTGTTGCATCTCCCTGTTGTCGTGAGTTTAGTAAGCTCTCACAGCAGTGTTTCACCATTATATTTGCTTACCAAATATTTGGGGTCCTGATTGTTAGCTTAGGCCTGTCAGTACTAAAAATTAGATCTTTAAAGGCATTTCAGTGTTTACTGATTCCTCCAGGAGCATCAGTACCTAAATGTGATATAGCATGTTCTAAGTGATACTAAGTTTCCCTGAGGGTCTGGTTGGAGCGTAGCGCAAACAAGATGAATGGATTTTTATTTTTATTTTATCGAAACCAATTTTTTTGATGAAAGAACAAACCAAATGTAGGATTAGACCTCAATGATTTGTTTTTTTTTTTTTCATGGAAGGTGTGCATTTCTGCTCTTCCATTCTGTGGTGATGCTACTGTCTGCTGCAGAACAGGCTCTAATGGCTGCTACGCGGCAATGCACAGTAGGACAGGATTGCTCTCATGGTCTGCTTTCCTCCCACTCATGCATGGGTGAGCCAGGGGTGCCTACCCCATCTCTGGCTATTTCTGGCTTTGCTACACTTGGGTGGACAAGGGGAAAGGACAGTGTTGGGTGCTCCCAGCCTGGCTGTGCTGTGATGGAGGGTGCAGAGCTTGCATTGCTGCACTCAGCTCCTCCTCTCTGGGTTGGTTTGGCATGGTGCTGTGGGATAGCTTGTGTGGGAGCTGATCCACTTCCCCAGATCCTCATCTCTCCTGGAGAGAGATCTTGCCTTGGGATCATGTGTCGGTGTCACACCTTGTTTTGTGGTTTGTCAGAGAAGTCTCCTGCCAAGATCAGATAACTGAGGAGCTCTAATGGCTTCTTTGTGGCATTTCTTTTCTCAAGAAGTACAAGGAAAAAAAAGTGCAAGGGGATACACTAAGACATCAATGATAAAAAAAAAAAAAATCTTGAAAAGGGTGTCTTGAGAAAACAAAAAAGAGAATTGAGTTTAAGGCAAGTTGTAGAATCAGGGACAGATGATAAATGGGAGCTGAAGGCTTGTGGCAAGTGCATTACAGGCAGCTCTAATGTGTTCCTTAAATCAACATTTGTTGCAGTTTAGCCCCATCCACAGACAGCAGCTAAAGCGTGCAGTGAAATGCCTCCTCTGATCCTGCATCCCATCGCTCTGACTGTGGGGCTTTGGATTAGTGAAGGCACCAGCATGAAAATGGGCAAAATCTGAGGTCCTGAAAGAGCAGCACCTGATGCATTGTGCCATGTAGGTTTTTCTGCAAGGAATGAAAGACTAATCACTTTTCAGACAGGTCCTAAAGTTAACAGACTTTGACTTCAAGCCTCAGATGATCTACCTGTGCCTTTGAGACCTTGGCTGGGTCAGTAGCTTTCTTTTCTCTTGTATGCAAGAGTGTATGTGAAGGATGGCTTTAGGGGGAAGTTACATCTTAATGGTTTTTGGATACTCTCCCATCCTGGTGATGATTTTTTGCCTTTTTTTTTTTTTTTTTAGTGATACTGGACAAGGTGGGGAGTGGGAAGGACTGACATTGATCAGGTACCACCGAAGCCACACTGGGAATATCTAGAACACCCCTCCAACTCAGCAGCATCCATTTAGCTGGAAAGAGCTGGGTGCTTAGAATGGGGAATGTGCTTTCTGTGACTGCCAGGGCTGATAAATGAGTGGAGAGACATGAGTGAGCACTTGCCCACAGGAGAGGACATGGCTTTGCATGTTTGGCCAGTCACACATTGGCCTCATTTTCTTGCTTAAGGCATGTTTATAGTCCTTGTGTTTCCTGATGAATCTGACACCCATTCAGGAGGGTCCATAGATGCCTGGCAAGTGGGGACAGCCATCTGGCTGGTACCCAGAGCTCTCCTGTGTCTGCTGGCACGTGAGCAGCGGGGGATGACATCTTGGAAGTGATGGGGGAACTACTCCTCTTCTCCTGGAAGTGCCAGGCAGCATATGGGTAAAGGCCATGTAGGTTCTTGAGTGGGTGAACAGAGACTACCTCTGCATGCAGGATCCTTGGGAATATTTTTCCCCGAGCAGGCTTTGCCATGGAGAAGCTCAGCAAAATGGAAGTGCCAAGGGGCTATGCTGAGTGGCTGCAGTCCATATTATTTGCCATCTGTTCTCCCATTGCTGTTATGACAGCAGGAAAAAGTCCTTCACGTCAGCAGTGTAGGCTCATTCATCTCCGCTCCCCATGTAACAAGAGCATGATTCACCTGCTTGTCTCAGTCTTCATCTTCTTCCCCAAATGTGGCACTGTGGTTCTGCCCGTATGGCTGGCCAGCTTGGCTGACACCCTTTGCACCATGTTGCCTTGCCCAGAGATGGGACAAGGACCATGCTGGGAATGAATGGTGACATGACTAAGCCACTTCAGAAGAGGAGAGACTGAACCAGCTCTCATTCTACCGCGCTGCCCAGAGGGAAGTGTTTAATATCCCAATGGGAAGAAATTCATGGAGATGCATTTAAAATACTAACCCCTGTACAGAGGAGGATGGCTTCTCTTGATTTCACTTTTGTGTAGCACCAGGTGGCCTTGCAGTGGATGAAGCTTTTCCATTCAGCTCAGCCAATGTGCCCTTAATTTTCCTTTTTGGTCTTCAACATCTGAAGAAAGATCATTGATAACTCTCAACTCAGCAAAGTCTTTCTTCTTTAGACAAACTTCCTTAGGAAAAAAAAATGGTTAAAGGCTTTTGGATCCTCTGCTTGCCTGAGCCAAGCCTGACACCCCACTAGCATTAGGTCTTAATTAGATAAAAAGCTAGTGGGCAAGTGGCTTGCTCCCTCTGCATGTCTTGCAAGCTTCCTCTCTGCTACATGTAAGGAAGGCAGTTTGGGGGCACTTGCCTCCTATGATTATCCAAAGTGATTAACTGGTTGTGACTAGAAACCCACCAGACCTTTGAGGAGTCTGTCCAGTCCCTGGGAGGACCATGAACCATCCTTGACCTAGGCAGAGTCAAGAACATCTTTTCCTGCCCACACTAAAGCAACAAAACATCAATTCCTTTGAGCTTGCTTCTCAAGACCTTTCATAACCAAAAGACTAGATGCAGCCCAATACAAGATTCCTAGCAGACCCAAGGTAAATATGCTGGAGGCATTGCAAATGAGAAGAAATATATGTTCTGTTTTGTTTTCCCTGCTGTGATTTAGTAGCAGTGATTGCGGCAAGGCCTGGAGTTTTCCAGTCTGAACTTGGCAGAGAAAGAGAAAATGTCTTAACTACTTCAAGAATTATAATTATTGTTAGGCATTTCCGTGGTGCTATCAAAGTATGAAGTGAATTCTGGGAGGGCTGTTAATAAATGCTTTCTCCCAGGATGTCCCCAGGTTGGACTCTGGCACATGCAGTTGCACTTCCCAGAGTGACTCCCTTCTGAGTCGCAATCAATAACAAAAATAACCGCGGGGGCAGTCAGATGCACTGAAAAGTCAATGTGCTTGATAGGAAATCCTCATCGTCCCTATATAGGAAAGCAGCCACTTATTGCCTATAAAACTTATTTTCTGAGGATTTTAGAGGTTGCTGGGAGGGGAGGGGGGGGGCATTAGCCTTATTTAAATGCCCAAAATATTTATTGAGGACATGCTTCCTCTATATTCTCTCATGATAGGATGCCCCAAATCCAGTGACACTAATTAGCTACTTAAACTTTTTCTTTTTTTTTTTTTTTTCCTCTCCCCCCTAGCTATGGCCAAATCTCCCTGGATTTAGCAGCACAGCAAAGATTTAACAGAAAGTTTAAATGGAAAAAGAGTACGAGAGGAGAAATCGTAGGATAAGATTCTGTGCCTGTTAACTGATGGCATTTATAAATTATAGCTGAGAGATGTCATATCAGTGGAAATGGAAAACAGCTTAGTGGATTATAAAAATACCCTCTATAAACCATTTTAATGCCTAATTTTTTTAAATCTCTTATGGTAGGTGTCATAAAAATGAATTCTAGCAGAAAGGATAAGAATTTTCCCTCCGTAAACTGGCTAGGAGGTGATTAGAGGCTGTCAGGGAGAACAAACTCTTGATTAGGCTGAGGTGCTGAAGTTTGGCTGAAGACAGCAGGCTCCAATTTCTAGGAAGGTGAGTTTGCTTGAGGGCAAAACAGATCCAAACCCACAGAGCAAATATCACCGCAGCAAAATGTCCTTGCATCCCAATGCAGCTTATCTCAGCCAGGAGAGGAAGGCTGAGGATTTAGTGATGGAGACAGAGTTGTAGGGCAGGGGCTACAGGGGCTGTTTTGGGGCAGAACATGGAGGGAAGTTGCAGAGGGACAGCAGCTCAGCGGGGAAGAACAGGGGTTGCTGGAAACTGCAGCTGTGGATGTGAGATAGGACAGTGACAAAAGGTGTTTGTGGAATGTCTTGGAAGGAACCATGAGGTGGTGACAGACAGAAAGATGCATTCTGATGTCTACCAGGCTGCGGTGATTCTGGTTCCACCACTTTCTCAAGTATCAAGCATATTTGAAATTAAACTTGCAAGAAAGAGAACAAGAGCAAACTTCAGCTCTGGCCTGCCCTATGAAACAGATATTTTAGTTGCCCAGTGGCCAACATTTTGCTGGTGTGTCCTATTTCAGAGGGGTTGCTCCAGGTTTCCTTGCTCACTTCTCTGTGGCCCCTGGGTGCTTTCTGTCCCCTCCAGTGCCTCATTTTGAAAAGCACAGCCAAAGCTCAATTCTGGGTTAACTTATTTAAGGATGCGATGTTTTGCAGTACATTTCCAATCTGCTTGCAAGGAAAGGGTAAATGACCTACCTCTCCCTGTCCTTTCACAGTCTAGTTCCCGGGATGCATTCAAAGGCGCCTATTCTCTCGCTACCTTTGAAGGCTTTGTGTCAGTTCTCCCCACGGATCCTTGTACCACAGGCCTCTTTTATGTCCTGCCCATATTATTTTTTCCAGAAGAAGAAATCTGCATGTGGGATAGAAATGGTATTAACTTTCCCAACGTGAGCTCACAGCAGAACTGCTTTTGCAGTGTGTCATTGTGGCTGTGTCAGGCTATTTCCACAGGGAGGCAAGTTTTAGTGTATGGACTCCAGATGAGCACTTATAGCACCAGTGCAGGAAAGGCAATTTACCAAATCAAATTACACCATATAGGATGTCGAGCAGCCTACTTCTGGGTCCTGTTCTCTGCAAGGGACTTCATTGTGACAGAAGCCAAAGGGATGAGTAACAGGCTTCAAATTGAAAGCTTATGGAAAAATCTCATGCAGAATAATCCAAAGGCAACCTGCACCCAAGTTCCCCAAGCTCCAGTTGGGTTGGGAGTATGTTTTCAGTCACAGAGAGATGAGCTGTCTTGCCTCTAGGCCTTTTCTGTTTTCTTGTATACATCAATCAAGGGCTGACTATAAAAGGAATTGGAGGAAAAAAATGGGATTAATTTGGCCCCTTTCCTTCCTTTCCCATCACCTTTTTCCCATAGATGGCACAAGTGCGAGTTTTTTCATCTGTCCCCCTTGCATCAAAAGTACCCAGAGGGGAAGAGATCTTAAGGAGACTTGATTCACATACACATTTTAGTGGGGAAAATCAAAAGGAAGAAAAGGTGGGAGAGGTCTTCTGATTACAAAGCTTTCTTATTTAAGACTGGGGATATTATTCAGAGACAGTACTGGAGGAGGGACTTTTATGATTTTATAGTGTCACAGTATTTGGGGTTTTTGCTAGAAACCTGTTTTCTGTAGTCAGGTTATTCTCTGGGAGACCATTTTCTTTTTTACAAAGAGTTTCCAACCCAGCTTTCTTGGAGGCATGAGCAGACTGTACCCTAAACCTTTACAAACCAGACAGCAAATAAGTAGATTATGCAATTTATTAGCACTGTTAAACCCATCAGGCTTTTACAAAAAATCAGAGCCACTGGTTTTGTCAGGTAGCATTGCTGTGCCTATGTAATACCCCAACAGAGCAGCTCAGAGTGGAGGAGAAGCAGCTGCTGATTAGGCTTTCAGAATCCGTTTTGGCTTGTCATCACCCAGTAATAGCGATAAACACCCACTGTCTCTTTACTTCCAAACTAATACACCTGATACCCACTGCTGCACACATTCTCTACTTTACTGCCACATTTTTGTCAGTGGAAGTATACGCAGTAGGTTGCAAAGTAATTCTTTGCATATACCCACAGGTGCCTACCAAGCCAAATGAGAATCCCTTTGCTACTTACTTATGGGGAAGGGTTCCAAACTGATCCTCTGGGCTATCCATTTTGGAGGACTGGAAAAAGAAAACAAAGTTATATTGTCTGGAATTTAGATAGGAGGGTTTGGGGGTTTTTTTTGGGGGGTGTTCTTTTTTTTTTTTCCCTGCTGTGTACCTACTGTTCCCAGAAGAGGCATGGCACCAGGTTTCAAGATGTATTCGCATTGTGCGTTAGCATGCCGCGACATTACAAGAGGTTCTCCAGTGCAGGGAACAGGCGTAGGCAGAGAGTTGATTCATCAGGAGATTTCAGCAAAATGGCAGCATGGGAGCTGAGCTCCCATTGGATGCAATATTTCTTTACATTGATGAATCTGGTCTTCACTCCTTTGTTGTAACCCCATACACAAAGATTATTGCTGTTATTATTCAAGCTTGTCTCACCTGTTATAAACTTCTGAAACAAAACTGAGGAAAATTAAATGGTGAAACTACGTGGGTGATGGCAGGGAAACAAATTCCCTTTTTTTCCCGGACATTTCATTTGAACAACTGTCTTAGAAAAGCTCTCCCACAGGACAGCTCCATCATGTGAAATTCCCAAAGGAATGACAAGTCAAAAGAATAGTCAATCTCCTAATTAGATGGCAGGTGGCTGATTGTATTTCTTGTTGGTAGGAGAACCCTTTTGCGTAGAAGATAGAAAAATCTCACCTAGATGAGGAGATTTTGCAGATATAAGTGCAAATGTCCATCGGTCTCTCCCAACCAAGCTAGAACAGAACAAACCACTGACAGTTACTTTTGTTGAGGATCTTTCAAAGGCATCACTGCACCATGCCCTGTGGGGAGAGCTTGCCTTGAGTTCACCCGTATGAGCAGGAAAGCTGAAAGGAAAGTTAGCAGCAATAGGGATGCTAATATGTACTGAGGTACAAGCGAGTTACATGTAGAGTATAATCAGGGGAGGAAAAGCCCTGAGGAGTTTGTATAATGTCAATCAGCAGTGAGTCCTGGCCTTCATCCCAGTTTGGCCCTGGGACAGACATAGACCAGTGCATCTTTAATTTGACTTACAGCTTTACTGCTATCATTGCTAGCAACCTTATAGCCACTGTACTTTTGGATCTTTGTGTACACTGTCTTTTCTTGCCTGTGCATTATTGTAGCATGGAATTTGGCCATATCTGTGGAAATCACTTTCTGAGATGGGCTGTGGGTCCCTGTGCAGACATCTCTGCTGTCATGCCTACACTAACACACAACGAGTCCAGGCTCTGGGGTACAGCAGGCTCAAGGGCACATACTTGGTTATCAGCAGAGCGTGCACATGGACTTGTCCCAGAGATGTCCAAGTTCTGTTAATGCATCTAAATCCTGAGCAGCACTATGTGCTGCCATTCGAGTCCCGAGCATCCCTTTGCATATGCTGGTGCAGTTCAGTGTGGTGTTGCAGTAGTGACTCCAAACGAAGGACAAAAGCAGGTAATCAAAAAAAGATAAAATTCTCCTTGTTGAGGCTTCCTGTATAGTGGCCTCCAGTTTCATATATGTTTTAGTGGGTTTTTTTTTTTTATATTCCATGGATAGCCTTCTGTCTCCCACTTAGAAACGTGTTCTCCATAAGTGCTCCAGCAGAAATGATGTCTACAGACAGCCTGAAAAAAAGAGGAGCTCTCAGAAGCATGATCCACATCCTATTTCTCCCTGTCCCCACACACTCATCACTGTATCTTCTCCCAGCGGAGCAATGCTGAAGCCTAAGATATCGCTTTAAATGTCAGTCATTTAACTACTAGTTATTTTAGCAAATAAGAGTGGGACTGTCTCCCTGGGGTTGACTGAAAATTGTTAAAGGAGGGAAAAAGAGACAAGAAAGAAAAGAAAAGGAGGCAAGAGAAAAGAACAGAAAGGACAAAGGGAAGCACCTGGCAGAGAGATTCGTGATGCCAGGTTCTGAATCAGAGGAAGGTGTCCCAGTGACGCGAATAGGCTGTTCTTCACTGAGGGGTTGAGGGGACAATAATGAGCCCTAACTTACCCAGTCTCATTCTCAAGGCTGTGTTCTGACTTGGGTCTCTGATTCTTGTGCTGGTGTTGGCAGCAGCTCTGCCACTGTCTGTACTTTGCTGGTCCAGTGCCAGCCCGTTGGTTTGGAAGGAGGCAGCAGGGGTAAAGGGAACCATTCTCTGAGATGGAGGGATGCTCCTGTGTTTGGGAGACAGGAAAAGAACTGCTAATTGATGCTAAGAGAAGGATGGGAATCCTCTTTCCTTTTGACTCATATCTTGCTCCACATCTCCTTTCAGGTTGTTCCCAAGTCAAATTAACCCTTGGTGGAACAAAAATGGAGCTGGTATCTACTTATTGCCTGAAAGAATTGGGAGGTTTTCTCTTGGAGAATGACTTTAGCTGCATGTGTTGGCAATGCAAGTTTTCTCTACATGTAGATAACATTCAGGGTGTATTATTATGCTGTCATCTGGTCGTTCTCATGAGTTGTGTTTGTTACATTCCCCGAGGCTCTGGTTCTTCTGGCATGGAGGGCTGTATGAGTTTTAAATCTGGAGTCTGTCCATGCACGACTTTGAAATTCACTTTGGAGAACATTTGAAGAAGGAAAAAACAATTCTCAAATCAGAAGTGCAGTGTTGGTACTGGCAGAGAATCCCACAGAGCAGAGAATCCCTCCCAGAAACCCTTGTTCTCATCCAGAATTAATCAGGATAGTCTTTTGAAAGTGTACATTGAATGTGGATATCCTCAGTTACATCAGCTAATAGTCAGACCCAGAGCTCTTAGTGGCATTACTCCAGGTAACCAAGAACAGAATTGGTGCCCTGCCTAGGGATCCCAAACCTGACCACAGGCAATCATCAGTAATAGTGTGCTTTTCTGAGGATAAACATGGAAAACACACTGTGGGGCAGGAGGGGATGGGACACCAAACAAAAAAATCCCCAAATCACTGGTAAAGAATAACTAGATTATTATCTTTAAGATTTGTCTGTCTAGTTATATTTTTAAAGGCACACCAAAGCCATCACTATATAGAAGAAAAAGCAAATGTCTGCATTTTCTGAGAATAGTCCATTTACAATGATAAACTGTCTCCTGTTAAAGCTGCATCTGCTTGTCATTCTTAGCATGGATGAGGGAGGGCAGGAAAAGTGAATTTGTGCATGGAGCCCATGTATTATCCATTAGCAAAAACAATGCCTGACAATTAAACATAGCAGTCCCTCAAGAGCTTAATCATAATTTAAACTAAGTACAAAAGGAGGAAACCAAACTTTTTGTAAAAGTTGGAGGCTTTTTTTTAAGAAATGAGCCAGAATAGACTCAATAATTTGTCTGGTTCAAGGTTCTTATGTGTAGATGAGAACAAACTACTGCAACATCAGACAAGAAGATACTTCACATCATTGTCCATCAGGGTTTTGGCTTTCAGTATGCAGCTCTAATTTCTCTTAAAAACTAATTATTTTCTCCCACAAATAAGGAAAAGCCCATTTACATGCTGTTGTAGAAGAACAGATTTAAAAGGAGGCTCAAGTTTGCTGTAAGATTTGCACTTTATTTTTAATAGTGCATTTGTGTGCATAAAAAACAGGTTGAATGTAGCTGGTAATGAATTAACCCTTACTCTTTTGTGCAATTTTATCCATCAGGTTTGAGCACGCAGAGCATATTTGTACAGAAATATCTGAAAATCCCATGCTGCATAGTACAAATGCCAAGTGATAAAAGTCCTTTTTTGGTGGTTTTACTAGCCATTAGCTATAGAGGAGGCACCTCTTTTGAACATAACATAGGAACACAAAAGCCATTACACTGGGCCCCACCAAAGATTGAGCTACCTGGTGTGCTGTCTCTGGTAATTGCAGACTCTGCATAATTAGCAGACACTTAAGGGAAGAGTATAAAAGATACTGCCTCCTGGTTTGGTGCTATCGGTAATGTAAAGTTTCTTCTGTTGGAGTTTGCATCCAGAGTATCTTGTTTAATAGCTAACAGTGGAGCGACCCCCTGGATGTTTGTAATCTCAGAGTTCATTTATACTGAGGCTCATCTGGCACAGAGTTCCAGGACTTATTGCTGTACCACTTGGGAAAATATCTCTTATTATTAAAATGCCTGATCACTTCTGTGTGTTCCCCTAAATCTTGGCTTATAAGAAATAAGGAACATGGATTATTGTTATTCACCTTATTCATCTTTCCAAACCGTTCCTGATTTTATGGGTCTCTGTCAACCCCCTGGCAGTCATCTCTTTTTCAGGCTGCACAGTCCTAGTGTTGTTAGTGTCCATATGCTTCAAGTCACCCATGACCCTGAATGTTGTTTTAACCTTTTTGATGCCTTTTCACACTCTATAGTATCTGCTGGGACAAGTGCAGGGGTTTTATCTGCTCTTTTGCCTTTTCGTGGGATGGAAACTGTCCTTACACTTTGTGGGCCTTGCTGTGTTCTACAAGTTGCTTGTGGTCCTAATTTTGATTAGTGCACAATTTGTAGCTCCAGGATCTGATCAAATGGGTATGTAAATTGAGACAGATGACTCTTGTGGCACCTGTAATGGACTGTTTCAGCCATTAGATCTGGAGAAATCATTTTTCCAAAGCCTCCTTCTCTCCAGGGGGACAACTGTTGCATTATTCATGGCCGCTATTTCCACTATAAACTCTTGTCTTATGATTACAGCCTGTCACACTTTCCCCCCTCAGCTCCCTCCCCCAACTCTCTTGCACTTTCATGTTTCTTGTTCCTTTGCAAAGCTAAAGGTGTGTCTCTTTGAAGTCCTCAAGGAGGAAGTATTCTGTCATGACAAGAACATGGAGCACTAACAGACTCTCAGCGTACCTGATGAATGAGGCAATACTCCCCTTTCTGCATATGCATTTCAGCCCATCAGCAATGGAGCTGATTTTACTTGCATAAAAGAAAACAAAAAAATCCACTCATCTCTGCCCACTGATAGTCAAAGGGAGAGATCTGGTAGGTAGTTTGAATACCTAGTATCACAATAGTCTAGTCCTTCAAATTTTATGCCGTAGGGGAATAATTCAGATAGCCTGGACCAACTTCATGCTGGATGCAACAATAAGAATTTTGTAAGTATCCTTGGATTGCCTTAGCCCCTTGCATAATTTCTTAGTAGGAAATTGTTTAGAAAACAGTAGGAATGGCAAAATATGCCCCTAATGGGAGAGCATTATATTTTCCATGTCTTTGTTATTCATAACTTCCATATGTATTTAAATGAGTTACATCAGCATATGAGATATTATGTAGAAAAATAAGTGTTTGGGGACTATCTGATGAATAAAAATAAGAATCATTTGGAAGATCTGATCTTGCAAATATTTAAGTACAGAACTGCTTTCATAACCTTTCTCAAGCCACTGCTGTACCGGGGGCTGTGGGATGTTAAGTATAAGACCATCTTTTCTCTGTGGCAGCCTCCTAAGCCATCCTTCCAATCTTTGGTCAGCTCTGTCCCTGCTTTAATAATGAGACAAATTCAGGTATTAATAGAGAGAGAAAGCAGTATTATAGGAATGCGAAGGGATTGAGAACTAATTTTCCATGCTATAATGATTTTTATTCTGACATTTCCAGAAACATATGGCCCTGTGTTCTGCGAGCGGTTTCTTAGGATGTGCTGTCCCTCTGCCTTGCTTCCCAGAACGCACAGTCCCACACACACATGCTCACACCGACGTGCAATGACGCCAAGCATTGCACTTCAGTCTGTTGGCAGCGGGAAGGCAGGATCTGTACATCCCATCCTCTCTGGGTCCCTCTGAAATTCAGTCCCTGTTGCTTCAGACACACCTCCATGTGGCTTAAACTATCTGCTTTAGAGGAGGCAGATTAAGTAGAAAACCAGCCAGCAGACCCAAGTTCATGGTTTTGAACACCCTGAGTTCAAGCCAGAGCTCAGGTACCGGAAAAACTCTTCCACTGGTGCTGTGGGCAGCTCTGCAGCCTGTACAGGACTATGAGCTGCCACCGCTGCAGCTGCTAGCAGGCTGGGAATTTGAAGAGATTTCAGTGAAAACCTTCCTTTTGCATTTTCCCTCATTTGCAATATGTCACATAAGGCTGCATAGCTGAAAGGATGGTAAGGGCAGAGGTTTACGTCTTTCATTGGTGTGAGCAGGCAGAACTGCAGATTCCATGTGACACTTGTGGCAGAGAAGGCGAAAAGCAGTGGCAGATCTTGCAACAGGAGCCCTGTTGCTAAGGAAAGCCTGTGCAAGACAGGAGAGAGAAGTCTCCAAAACGTACACAGCTATCCAGGGTTTCCCCGGGAATGGCTCTATCTGCACAGAGGTTCTATGTCCAGCCAATACAGACAAAGGGGATTGCAGTAGAAATTAGGTAGCTTCTTTGGTCCAAGTACCTACATCATATGGGCTTTGCGTGGCTCTCCTGGACTGCATGCCAGCTCTTTTAGTCCAAAGACTATGAAATATTTATGAAAATACATCTGTGAAAAGCCTGAGAAAAATCCAACACTCTTTAATATTGATTGTCCCAAGAACCCTCTCATACAGCAACAATCACCTCCCTTTTTGTATTCCTTTTCCTGCCCAGGGTTTTTTTTTCAGGAAAAAGGGGCGCAGGTGTCCGAGTCAGAGCGGAAGGAGGATCATGCAAAGCTGAGGGAATCAGAGGGCAGTTGACGGCAAGGAAGAAACCTCACCTGCACATGTCGTCAGGGCTGGGGTGCCTCCATCAGAGCAGAGGATGCTATGGACCAACCTCTGCTGCGGTACAGCAGTGCAGGCCTGCCGACAGGCACTGCGATGCTGTATCGGCAAGGGCTGTGTCTGAAACCAAAGAGTTCTTTTCAGTCTGCGGTAGACAGGGCTGTGACTGCCAAACAGACGGCTTCTGACCTCCCAGCAGGTATCCCAGGAGAGAGCAGTTTGCAAGCACAGCAGCTACCTGAGGCTGCCATTTGCTGTGACACCGTTTCCTCGAAATCCCCCTCCCCAGCCCCGGCAGCAGCACTTCCAGGAACAATCTCTCTATCTCCCACATGCAAAACCAGAAAGCCCATTTTGTTTGTGGATCCCAGAAGATTGAATGGGAGCATCTGACTTCACTACACAACCCTGCTAATGAAGCTGCCGAGCGTAATTAAACCAGAGCAATATCTGTTGTGATATTTAGAAAAAAAACATGCTGGGGATAATTATGCCACTCATCTCTCTCTCTCTCCCCCTCTCCTCCCCCCCACACTGACCTGTGCCAAGCACCATCAGCAGCGTAATAACAGCTTTGTAGTTGTACCTCTCGTCCTAAAGAGAGCCTGTGCAAAGGCTCAGTCTCAGCCTCACTGTGTGATGGCCAGGTCCCCGCAGACACTGAGATGAGCTGTGAAATTCAGTCTTGGCACCAGGGAGATTCGGGGGTGGCCATCTCTGCTTACCAGCACCAAGGAAGTGGTGGTGGGCTTCAGAAAGTGCTTTCATGAACACATATCTGTGCCCCTTGCCCCTGGCTTTATCCATGATGAAAGGTGCAGAAGTGAAGGGTCTAGGAGTAAACTGCCCTGGCATGTGAAGAGCTGTGGTAACTCAAAGACGTGTTTCATTTCAGCAGAATAAACCCCTGATAATCCAGGAGGAAACAGTTAACGACCTGCTACTCCACCTCAACACACACAAGTCTTCGGGGCCAGATGGAATCCACCTGAGAGTACTGAGGGAGCTGGCAGAGGAGCTTGCCAAGCCACTCTCCATCATTTATCAGCAGTCCTGGTTAACAGGGGAGGTCCCAGATGACTGGAGGCTTTGCAGTGTGACACCTGTACACAAGAAGGGCCAGAAATTGACCTGGCTGACCTGCACATGCCTCTTGGGCACACTCAAGATGAGGCACTCCATAATCTTCCCTGGTACCAACATCAGCCTGAACATGAGCCAGCAGTGTGCCCAAGGAGCCAAGAAGGCCAACAACATCCTGGTTTGTATCAGGACTAGCGTGGCCAGCAGGAGTAGGGAAGTGATCGTGCCCCTGTACTTGGCACTGGTGGGGCTGCACCTCGAATACTGTGTTCAGTTTTGGGTCCCTCACTACAGGAAGAACATTGAGTTGCTGGAGCCTGTCCAGAGAAGGGCAGCAAAACGGGTGAAGGATCTGGAGCACAAGTCATATGAGGAGCGGCTGACTTTTTTTNATGATTCTATGATTCTTTGATTGTGTGGCTGTGGCTCTGCCCTGCTAAGCTGACACACTGTAAAATGCTGCAGCCAGGACATAGCACTGGGAATGAGCAGAAGTAGCTTATCAGTGTCTCTATCAGCCCCCTGGCATCAGCTACACCATCCCACTCAACATGGGCTGGAGTAACCTGTATTGCACCAGCTTGTTACTTGCAGCCCCAGTCTGGTCCCTGGCGATTTTCATTTCTCTTCCCAACTCCAGGAAGGTTTATTTTTTGTGGTTGGAAACCTCAAAGGTATTCCTCTACCACCCCACCACCACCAGTGCTCCCTTGCTCATCATCTGATATATCCTGCCTGCTATTATCTGGATTATAAAATCATGGAAGGGGTTATGTGGCATAAAATCATCTTGGATGAGTTTTGATTTCATTTAGACCTCTGTGAAGCGGAAGTGGCTTTTTTGTTGTGATTTTTGCTGCCAGTTTTGCAAAAGGGTAGATAACTCGGAGCTCCCCTGAGTTGTCAGGAGAAAAGTAGGAGTTTCATGTTGAAAGCAGGAGAAAAAGGACTGAAAAGAATGAAAAAGGATTATATAACCAGGGCACTTCTCTTCCCCATAAAGGCTCCTGTTTGGCATCCCATCCTTTAAGAGCAGTCTCTTGCGTTCCTGGCTCCATGTTCTGGTTCAGGTCAGTAATAAATGGTACCAGATGCATTAAGTTACAGTCACAAAAAAGAAGGTGCTGATTTTACTTTTCTCCCTGACTTCCTTCAGAAACCATTTTTATTTCTTCAGAGCCTTGAGAATGGAACATTGTAAGGATTTTTTTTCTCTTATTCTGTTTTCTGGATGTTTTAATCCAAATAAAGCTTGAGTACTTAAGAAAACAAAAACAAATGAAAAAGACTGAAACTATAGTTTTTTCCTCTCTCTTCCACCCCCTCCCCCCACCCCCCCAATTCCATAGAGACAAAACAGAGACTCCTTCAAATGTATGGTTCTCAGGAAAAAGATGAGGAGTTTTTCTCTGGATACTGGTGTCCATTTATAGAAGCAAGTAACAGAATCTGGTAGGAGAACCCAGGCCCACTAATTTAGGAAATCGTGCATGTCAGTCCAATATATCATGGTATTTAGCATGGTTCAGCAACAGTGTTTTGTGTCTGACTCTGGGCAGTGCACTTCAACAAAGACAGGGACCACTCAGAGAAATTTCTAGAGGGACCCAGGTGTGTCCCAAGCCCTAGAACACATGGCAGAGAAGAGAAAGGGAATGAACTGGATTTTAGTCTGGAACATGGAAATGTAGCTCTAGTTTTCAAATCTTCAGGTGCAGCCTGAAGAGGGAAAATGTGTAAGTTGTTCTGTCTGTCCACTGTGGCTTCACGGATAGTGGGCACTGGGGGCTGAACATTGGAAGGTCTGTCTGCTAGCTTGGTTTGGGGATGGACTAAATAAGGTGGTGAATGAAGAGCTTGTGGAACAGGCTGGAGGGATGTCTGCCAACAATGCTTTGGGTAGAGCTGAGCCAGGTCCGTGGATGGCTGGTACAATCTCCTGAGGCCCCTTCTGGCTCACATCGCTATGTTTTTGTGAAAAGGCAGAAGGGCTGTTTCTTGCCACATCAGCAGAAGTCTTGCTCAGGGAGAAAAGGGACTTGACTTGGCAGCTGCAGGGATCATTAAGGTCTGCATTACCAAGGTGTCTTCCAGACAAAGTGATTTCCTTCATGAAGAGGGTGTTGGCCTCTTTG
>VZTL01018432.1:0-11020 GCA_013400535.1 Scopus umbretta | reverse complement strand
AAAAAAAAAAAAAAAAAAAAAAGGACAGTCAGGACAACTACTTATATAAATAATCTAAAGTGCAATTCTATACCATGCTACAAGCAAGATGCTTGTATGAGCAGGGCTGTGGCATGGTGCTCCATCAGTTCCTTTGGGAGAAAGCAAACAGGGCTGGCTCGTTCTTCTCTATCTCCATCTTTGCCATATTTAAACCAAGTACTTACTGATTCTAGTAAGCTTTCTTATCACGATCACTTTAATGGTGTTTCAGATTTGGCGATAAGTGTAAGGGTTAGTAACTTTACAAACGGTGAAGAGGATTACTGATAGCAGTCTGAAGGGAAAATATTTTCAAGTGGATTATTTTCCTGCTTAGGCTGGTATGCAGCTGTCTTTCAGGCGGCCGCTGAATAATCAAACCCATTTCAAAATTGCTGAATTTGGGTTTCTATGGATTATATAAACGGAATTTGAAACTTCACCTTATCAGTCTGGAAGGAGTTGGGATACAGTGCTGAGTGGAACTTGCACTGTTGGAATGGCTTGTTTGTCTTTGTAAACGTGATCCTTTTTTGAAGACCTGTAAACTACTGTTTCTAACCCCTCATCTTGCACCTTTCAGCCTGATTTTGGTACCTGGCTTTAATCAAGCTAAGGCATTAAGACAGGGTAATAGGGAATAAGGCTTTCAAAATTTGGATTTGAGACATTTGCAGTCTTGATGGCTGTCCCGCTTAAATACAGATTCCAAGTTGTTCAGCTACTTTTGGAACAAGAAATTTGGAAGATGTAACTTAGAGTCCAGTAATTTACATTTTTATGGCAGGAAGCTTTTCATAGGACAGAACTCCTAACTTGTTCCAGTAGTCCTAATTCAGTCCGTGGTACGTCAAGAAGTAACTCTGGTTACTGATTCAGGAATTGGGCACATGCTGTCTGGGATGACCAGATTGTCTTTTCCGCATAAGTGCTAAGACTTTCATAGGTATTTTCATTTGGTCACTGATGGGCAAGGAAATTTATGGGCACTTCTCTTTGTAATTCAGTGAAATGCCCAGTCTAATCTTGTGCGTGCTAATGGATGATTAAGCCCTTTCTCACCATTAAACGACCTGGGAAACTTCTTCCAGCCCATCAAGTAGCTGTAATGGCTAACGAGCTTTTAGCTCTTTGCAATTTTGTTTCTTCTGAAAGTTGAGCTTCGCTGTGAATGCAGACCAGAATTTATAGGATTTTTAATAAGTCCCAAGTGGACTTTAACGTTGCAATTGATTTATACTAGCAAAAACGGAGTGCAAACTTGACTCTACAACAATCGGTAAGATTCTTTGCCTCTGGCTTCAGCGTGGCCAAGGTCAATATTAAGAATAATTGCAAGATGACTGTTAAAACTGAAGTTCAAAGTAGAAAAACGGGCTGGGTATAAATCCTCTCTATAGACAGGCTGTGGGTTTTTTTTCTGTTCTTTCTCTGCAGTTAACATTGGATAGATGTATGGGCATTTAGATATATAAATTGATATATATTTAATTCACATAGGCTGCAGATGAGATCAACAGAGCGGAACTTGCTTTGTTGTTTAAAGATGTAGTAATGGATCTTTTAAGGAGACCAAACTGTCTAAATGTTGTAGCTTTTAAGGAACTGATAAATTTAAGTCACGTACAGCTGTTGATAGCGAAGAAGGAAAAAAAAAAGTTCTTACGGGCTGCACTCAAGGTTAGTGCCACAGTTAATGACACGGAGAACAAATTATATTCAAAACCAGCATTTTGGCAAGATGTTTGTGTCAAAATAATGATTAGTTCACATTTGACATGATTTATTTCATAGATAAAAATAACAGCAAAAAGGTTCTTCAGTATGTCTACTGAGGATGCAGTGTGTTTCTGTGATCTCAGGGAATTGTCTTGGAATAGTTTTTAAATTGTGTTTCAGCATCTTGGTGGAAATACAAGTCGTATTCTAGTGAAGATATGCAATGTCCACTTCACATATTTTAAAATTAATATAAAAGGTTTTGCAAAAGGAGTAAATTGTTGTAGAATCTTAATGATGTTTATTATCATTGCTGCCTTTCGTGGTGGCTAAATTTAATCATCGGTTTAAAAAGTGCAGTCCTTGGTAGCTGTTCAGGAGGAGTTCTACATAATAAGATGTTCATCTTACGAGCTTTAATTTTGAAATAGTGGCCTAAAATTAATTATACATGTTTGATTTTGAGCTGGAAATAGTATAACCAATAATTGGTTTTAAACAAGCACTTGAAAAATATCTGCTGTCTATGAAAGGATGCTGGGTTTTTGGTGGTTTTTTGTTTGTTTTTTTTTTTTAAATGATGTAGCATTTTCCTGCAGAAGGATCCCTGCTTTACTGATAGTACTAATGATGTGATAGCGCTGTTGCAGTACTGTCTTGAGGAAGTCCAGGGCTGTTTCTGAACCAGCTGTTTTGCATACGGCACAGTACAGCACCATCAGCACACCAGTGAATCCTAGAAAGGATCAAGTTATGATAGCAAAGCCTGTAGGCCTAACGTCATTGGCTTGCCTTCCACCATCTAGCTCCAGATCCAGCTTGGGTATCTCTACAAAGCCCTACTCAGTATGGTGTAAACATAGCCGAAAAGCTTAATCTCGCAGACGTTTTAATGTAAGTAGCTTTATTCATTTGACTAGCTCTGTTTAGAATTAGCCACATGTTTAAATAAGTATTTGCACTTGGAGTGTACAAGCTAGAATTAAAGTCCACAGATTAAATTACTTCTTTGGTTGGTAGTTAAGTGAAAGCTTGTGGCAGCACAGTAATTCTGCACTGGAAGTAAGAAAGAAAAAATAAGAAAAACAGGTGGAGCCACAGACAAAAAAAACCCCAACTTTTTAGCAAGGCTGACAGCATCAAAATTATATTGAGACATTTGTAAAACTGTAGTTAAAAATTAAATAGAAGTTGTCTGCACCTCAGTTTTAAACCTAATTAGATTTTTAGGGCGACAATTTTAGTCAAAATATTTCCCAAAGAAATGCGCAGGATCATTAACATTAGCAAAGGTATTAATAGCATTTTCTTGAGAATAATAGATTTCAGTAAATCCTAACAAATCACCAGAGGTTTTTCTGCATCAGAGACAACACTCTGGAGTTCAAGGGGCATTTGCTGAAACTTCAGGACAAATGTTAATGACGGGCTGAGCAGAGCTTCTATTGTGGTAATAGGAAACTTGGCTGAAGAGCAAAGCCAGGATAAACATGTGAATTCAGCTGTCATTTAGCTTAGGAAAAGCCATACAGAAATAGCTGCAAACTTTATTAAGCAGATGTGACTTCCCCTTTGTAAACATGGGATATCGCTTCCAGATTTTTAACTTTGCCTATCGGTTCTCAACGTTACAGCTATTCGTATGATTGCTGTGTATTTTTAGCAATTAACTTTCCTAAAGCCCATAAACTGGAATGAAAACATTTTCCAGTCCTGCCTGTTGAAACTCGCGCCGCTGTACAGGAGTAAGGGAAAGATTCACGGGGCCAGGAGGAGACTGTGGAAGGGAGCACACTTCTGTTCACAAGAATGAATGAGTCTCTCCTGAAGTGACCGCGTTACTTTTAATCTAGCTCAAAATGAAAACTGGTCATTCACTGCTGAAGTTGATTTTTTTTTTTTTTCCCCCCCCAAATAGATGAGATCTTTACGTACACCTGAATCATAAGGAAAAGGAAGGCTAATTCTTGGTTGGGATTTGAGTTGCCCAGCTGGCCTCGCTACATCCATTTCTCTCCTTAAGCCTTTTCTGTGGAAAAGGAGTGAGTTTCGTACTCTTACTTGGCTTGTATTTTCAACGTGTGTAATGGAGTGAGGTGCTGTCTCTGACGGTACTTCCATGAGAAGTGAAGGCCTAACCTTCTCATGCTTCTTCAGAAATACCTGCTCTTCAGTCACTTGCACAAACCCATGTTTTCCAATCTATAATAAGTCTTGGTGTGAAGACAAGTGCAAATTAAAACAGAGACATACTCACCGAGACTGACACTTTCATGTTTGAGTGTTATGCGCTACCCCCAATCTCGCTGTATGGCGTAACAGAGGTAAGTCGGAGCTGTGTCTCACCTCATCTGCCTTCTGAAATAAGGAGGATTCACATAGGTTTTTACCTAGTCTTCATAATGAGAAACCTGCAGTGAGACTAACTTAATCTACGAAATCTCATTATCTGGGTTTTCATTTGGGGTTACTCATCAGCACTGTGGCAGAATTACATCACTTCAATGAGTTTAATGCTGAGAAGACAAATTGGATCATTGAATCTGAAACCCTGCTAGGATAGCGCAGGTGTTAGTGCTGTCTGGAGCTCACCAACATCTATTCCTGTGGGTTTTTTACCTGTAGTTTTGGAAAGGGGGTCTTTTTTCTTAATCTTTTACTAATGCCAAAATAATGTGGATTAATAATGTTACCAATGAAATTTCTCTGCACCAAGGACTGTCACAAAGTAGAATAAAAATACTTAGCATAGGTATTTGTAGATGTAGGCTTGTGTATGTTTAGATACCGTGCAACTTCAAACATTACGACCTGAACCTAGGTGTTAGTCTTTTTACAGAAGTAGAAACTTGGATATAGACATCAAATGCCTTTGTCCCAAGGCTGTGCTAAAAGATCCTAGTCCATAGATCGTTTGATGCTATGCTGTCTCTCCACGCACCTCAACTTGGACGCAGAGATATTTCCTCAGCCTGAGAGAATGCATCAAATTCACCTTCAGTTTCCTTGGCTGCTTTGCCAAGTTTGCAAACCCAGGTTATAACGTGGCACCAGTTGTGATCATATTTGTTTTGTAGTACATAAATGCTTATGCCTCAGATACTGGGGTGGCCCTAGTCACAGGTTTTGATCCTCCTGAATTTAGGAGGTTTGCAGTGTGTAGTCAAAAGGTACCGTGCAGATGAGAGATGTTCGTAATTCTCAGTTCTGAGAGCCTCCGGGTGAAGGCTGATCTCCACAGTGGGGGCAAGACAGCAGGCAGGAAACAGAAAATGCCAAGCTGAGACAAAACAAACTAGGAAAACTGTTGGGTCCATGATTCCTCAGAACTTTATTTCAAAACCAGTCAGGATCTAGAGACGAAGTCCTGGTTTTGGGTAAAGGGCATGAGTGAAACATCCTGATCGCTGGTAGCTTTGCTTCTTGGCAATGGCTGGGCAGATGGTTGGACTCCAGTGCTTTAACATCAGCGCCTACAATTTCATTTGCCCTCACGACAACCACTGAGAGTTTTTTCTCAGCCTCACAAGGAGTTAGGGCAGGCTGTTTAGATACACCAAAGATTGCATTCAAAAACATGTATTGATACAGAAATTTTTCTAAACCCATGAAAGAGAAGGAAAATAGGAGGGAGCTTCCATGGCTATTTTCATTCTACCTTACATCACATATACAATGGTACAGATCTCAACAATCACACATTTTAAACAACTTGCCTGGTGTTTGGGTTATCTGTGTCTAGTTTTCCTGCTTTGCTACAGGCAACCTGTGTGACCTTTGGACTTCACTTAATATCATTGTCTCTGTTTCCCACCTGTGAAAACAAGGCTCAAAGTACTCTACACTTCAAAGGCCTTTTTTTGGAGAATAATTGCTTTACTGTTACGGTGAGAACAATCATAAAGTGCACAAGGCAGAGGGACACCACGCATTAGTGATACTCTGTTAGTTTTCCTGGGAAAGCAGCACGTATGGAGAGTTAATAATTGCCAAATGTAATTATTTCAAGCTAAGGCTGCATTTCTGAATGATGTGTAGAGTAGATAGCTAATGTCATACCAACGTAAGGAAATCAATGTTGTAGCTTGTACTGTAGCTCAGGGATGGAATGGAAAGTTCTTGCCAATTTGTTCACGGATTAGTGTACCATTAGGTTAAAGCCAAGAAGAGGAAGAGGAATATTGGAGAACACTGGAGTGGCTGGACTTCAAGACCTTGAGAAGTTTGTTGTGTCCTGCTCTTGGCTCTCCTTGCCTGATGAGGAACACGGCAGCCTTAAAGTAATGATTTTGTTGGCAGCTCCTCTTGAAAAGCAGAATAAGCATGATGAACCAAACTTGAGTTGCATATGAGAAGCTGCACTTGCAAGCAGTGACACCATTTTTCAGCTTGTTTAATTGAAGTTTAATCAATAGCTGGGACACAGCTGTTGACTAGAAAACCAGCATATGGAGCTGATCTGCGATTGTCTGAAGAAAATAAGAACTTGTGCGCACATTAGCCCTACACTTCTGTTATGGCAATTGCTGTTTATATTTAAATCTCGCCAGATTGACAGTAAGTCTGAGTTCTTACTGTGACTTGACTCTTTAAGATTTTGGAGAAAATGGCATGTGAAGATGAGCTTTGTGCTAAAAGTGAATTCAGTGCTGTGCTGCTATCTATAGTATTTCCTGTCGCACAATAGCCCACCCAGCTGTCCTCTCTATAGCTGAATATTCAACCCCAAGTAATGATGCACAGATGACGTAATTCTGCAGTGCAGCACAGTCCCGATGGCAGCTGTAGATTTGCTATCCCCACACATTAATACAGACTACAGAGGCTTTAGGGTCTCACTAAAAAGAATTGTTTGGCCAAAACATGCTGCTTGGGAATTGTAGATTTACCTGGGGGATTGCTGGGTTTGTTCTTGTAATTCTTGCCTTAGTTTAGCACATGTTCTCTGTAGTGTGCAGAGTGTAAACTGATGTTACTCCCAAAGAATGAGGGAGGTTTGAAATCTCTAAGAGAAGGCTATGCATAGAAGTACCTGAATCAATACACTTCTCCATCGGATGTGGCTAACCTCTACTTTGCACCCGACCTTGACGATCCATTCTTCATCATCACATATTACTGCTGAGTCAGCTACTTTGAGATACATGTGGGATTAAGGGATTCTATTAAAAAAATCCCACCTTTAGTTAAATGAGATTCCCAAAGTCAGAACTCACAGTGCCTTGTTTACTGCCAGTTACTGAGCTGAGCAGTGCTGTTGCCAAGAGAGTCACCCAGAACATTCCCATCACAGAGACGGTGCTCAGATTAGGCCAGAAAAAGCATTTAGGTATCTCTGAAATTCTGCAAGATGTTGGTCCCAATTACTAGAAAGCAGATGGGAACAGAAGATTCACCATCTTGTGTGCATAGCAGAGGCCGGGAATGTGCGAGGAACCCCAAAGGCTCAAGGGGGGGATCCTCCCTGGGTACCGTGCCTGCTCCCTAGCTTGCACAGCCACACAAAATGGCAGTGATGGCACTGTCTTTCTCAGCATCTGGCCTAATATGTCACCATGGGGAATCTTTGATTTAACTGACAGATACAGGCAGCCAGAGAGCTAGGTAAGTCCCCAGTGAGTGCACCAGCCCGCGTGCAGCAGAACAAGTTATTCCAAACAAAGTTTGTGCTAGCTTAGGTTCAGAAATGTCCCCTCTAGATCTGCCTCCTCTGGCAGGTAATGCTTTGCTTTAAATATTGTTCTGTGCTGTTTTGACATTTCCCCCTCCTGCCAGCTACAGTGCTTGTCGAAAAAGCTGGAGGGCTTTTTTCGTGAAGTGGGAACGTTCAAGCAGATAGGCAGATCTGCTGCAGGGCGCCCGCAAATACGTGATACCAACCCTCACTGAACATAGCGCAGATGCAACTTTCAGCTGTTAAAGAGATGCACATGCTCCTCCTGCGCCATCAGGGTATACCTGACAAAGATGAAGGCACAGCCTCATGGTGTCCTGTGGTTACATTATAGGTTCTTACCTCCAGAAGCTGCTTACGTAGTTTCAAACAGAAGGCGAGTATCTGCAAGAGGTTTTAATAAGGGACGGAGGAGAAAGACAAGGGTAAGATGGCTGGAGATTGCTGTTGTGTCTCTTGGCATCTCTTCTTGGTGAGGATTCATTTCTGGTTTATGTTCAAAATGTCGCCGTCCTTGCGTCCTCAGTTGTCCTTATACTGTCCTGCTGGAAGAGCTGCTGCCCTCCACCCCAGGCACAGTAAGGGATGGTGGTTTGCAGAAGAAAACATTTCCCAAGCTACCTCCTCTCATTCTCCTGCTCTCCATAGTGATGGGCTGTGGCGTCTCATTCAGCCATTTTCACCGTAATACTTTATTGATGCTGGAAATTCAAATTGCTTTTTACAGAGATTATTTCCCCCTGTGAAGCTCCAAAAGCTATCGGCAGCCTGCATAATGTTCAGGCTAGCTGCTTCCCCACTGAAAGCAAATTCCAGGTCAAATCAGTCTTGAGACCCAACACAGGGGAGGGGACGTGAGCTTTAAGCAGAGCGAGAACTCACTTCTGACGCCCCTTTTTTTGGAAATGCCACATCTACATTCAGGTTGGATGAGACAATTTTTTTGAAACTGCCTGAAACTCATTTTGGTTGAAGTCACTGTGGGCCCGTGTCAGTCTCCCAGTTCTCCTTTGATGTGTGTCTCCCAGTTAATGCAGGAGCAATCAACTGCATAATTTTTATGAAAAGCAGGAGTGCAGTTTGCCTTAATGTCCTTCTATATGTAAAATAAGACATGTTAATTTAAAAATACCACCACATACTTAATGCAGCATTGGTAGCTGACAGCCCAAAATTATTACCATAGTCGATAGGGATCCTGTGAGCTGAATGACGATAGAAGACATGAAAGGCCTGTGATTTTAAAGTCTTTTTTTCTATCATACTTTATCATAAGAAATGCAGCACAGTTTCTGCCTTGCGTTACTGAAACGCTCTCCGTGATCTCCTGTGCTCGGGGTGGGGGCAGGGGGCTCTGTCATGGTTTGAAAAATTTTGCAGTAACTTTCTTGTAATGAGTTTGTTAACAGAAGCTGATGTTGAAATGTCAAACAATGCCTTTCCAGCCCACAGGGTGGGGGGAATATGTGGTGCTGGGCTGGAGGACCGGAGAGCAGAGCTGCTGGCTTCTGCTGCTGATTTCTAACCTTGGCAAAACCCTTGCCTAATTTGCTCGCTTTTGCTCGGCCTTACCGATAAGGCGGCAGCAAGATTGCCCCTGGGGGGAAAGCCATTGTGGCCCAGGTGATACAAACCCCAGCTGGGTAGGTGCCTGCAGCAGAGCTTAGGTAGACCATGGGCCCCCAAAGAGCCTCCCACCCAGACCTCGCTCAACTCCATTCAAAGCCGCTCAGCCAGCGGCTGCTTTGCGTCAGCCGGCTGGTGCCACCACAGCACCTGTGAGACAGGGCATAGGGGAGCAGGGTGGCCGTGCGCCGCGTGTCCCCAGCCAGCCCAGATGGCAGCAGGTCCCTGCCGGTCCCCTGCAGGGACAGCGGGTGTGCCGGTGGCAGCTGAAGAAAAGAGGCTGGCCGCTGTGGTGGGACCTGGGCCTGGGCATCTGCAGGGGAGGTGGCAAGGAAGAGCTTGTTAAACCGCCATCATCTGCTGAACCGTGAGGGCTGAGAGGTGCCCCTAAGCCACACTTTCGCCATTAGCGTGCGCCGGTGGGTTGGTGGGACCCCCAGCCACACACAGCCAAACCTCCTGCCTGGGGGCCATGCTGTGGCCTGGGTGCACCAGCAGGTCTCATCCACCCCACTGCCTTCCCTCAGCCCAGGGCACCATTTTGGTGCCATCCTCAGCCTCGGCCATGCCTCTGCCCAGCTCCTTCCCTGCTGTAGCTGCTCATGGACCCCCTCCTCGGGGCTGGGGCAGGTGTCGGGAGCTTTAAGCTGCTCCTTAAATTAATTTTCCAGCTTGCTTGAGTGGAAAGTTTGGTTTTGCTTTGTTTATTCGGTGGAGGTTTGTCCGGTGTGGCAGTCAGCAAGCCCCACGAGGCTGGACAGGCAGGGAGGTGGCACAGCAGGCCCCGGGTGAAGCGCTGCCGCTCCTGAGCCACCGCCGTGCACTGCTGACAGTGCGTTTCAGTAATTTTCTCTCTGCCGTCCCAGCTCCAGGCGACGTGACTAACTGTGCCTACGGCCCTTTCGCCGTCTCTCTGAGGGGTCGCCTGCTCTCGTGGAAATACATTGCTGCGAATGCAGCGCATTGTTCAGAAACATCTTTTAAGAGCGTACGTGTCGCATATTTAGTTCATGTATATCGTCCTCCCCTAACAAAGGTACTATTACTTCCACGTGTATGGGTCCTGAGACTAAAAATAAGCGTGGGCTGTGGGAGGTAAGCGGAGAGGAGCCAGGCTGAAGCCAGCCTGCCCACACCAGCGCACACCTAATTGAGCTAAGCCTGGGCCAAAGGAGGCAAAGAAAAATACGCACCGTCTCAGGAGACAACAGAGCATTTATGTGGCAGCGTTTGGTGTTTTACCCCTGCAGTGCCCCTGTGCGGGGGTGGAAGCCCACCGCTTCCAAGCGGCCCGGGTGGCTGCCCCACACGCTTGGTCTCTGGCTCGGTTCTGAGTGCGCACACACTGTTCAAAAATGCTCTCTATTTTTAACTAACCATGGAGACCATTACAAGCATGCTGTCCACAGAAGAAACAATGCGAAGCTCATCATCATGTATTTTTCATTTAAACGTAACTGATTTAGAACGATCATTTGCAGCTGGTGAATTGAAGTGCTTGCTGCTGATCACAGTGTCCCTCAAAACGTAAGCACCAAGAGAGGTGCCACTTTCATGCCTTGCTTTTATTCACAGCTTAGCGAGGAACACAAGCTTTTTGGTGTTTAGTTCCCAGTTAGTTTCTCAGCTTTGAACTTATTGCTATTTCTGTTTCAGATTATTCAACTTGTTCAGCTCCAATATTCTTTCTGCACATGTAGAAAAAATCACTTTCATCAAAAGCTGGTTCAGTTCAGCCAATTCTTGTTCCAGATGTTCAGATGGTAATTTCATCAGTTCAGTGATTTTATGTTCCTTAAAACTTTAACAGCAAACGTTTATGGTTTTCACCTTGAATTTTAGTTCATTCATTTAAAAAAATATATATTAAACTTATGTTTTAATACCCAATGTAAGAGTTTCACGCTTTATTTTAAATAGGCTTATGTCTTAAGTAGGCTATTGAATTATTAATGAATCCAGCTGAAGTGTTTACTTACA
>VZTL01018430.1:0-13291 GCA_013400535.1 Scopus umbretta | reverse complement strand
CCCCCATCCCACCTGGGGCAGGGAGGNAGGTTTGGTTTTTTTTTTTCTGATTCTCTCCCCCATCCCACCTGGGGCAGGGAGGGCGAGTGAATGGCTGTGTGGTGCTTAGTTGCCAACTGGAGTTAAACCACAACAAGCAAGAAGAGCTTTATAGAAACCTTTATTTAATACTTGCAGATTCTGTAGGCTAGTGATTAACTGCTGAGTCAACTTTTAAGTTACACAGCTTTTAATCTCGAAAAAAGTTAGACCATCTCTTTTCTTAGGTTGGCATAGTCATTACTGAGAGGAAAATTTCTACGTTTGTTACTGAAAGAGGGAAAAAGGAAAGTATTGCTGCAGTATGTCATTAATCCCAAACCATTAAGTGTGTATCAGGTGAAATCTTGGCCTTGTTTACAGGACTGTAGATCTTAACTGTTCACTTCAAAACAATTGCCTTCAGTTCTTTCAAATGTGTCTAAAGCTAAAATTTTACCCAGCAATTTCCCCAGCTGATTCAACATTAAAAAAGAGGATGTGGGGTGCAAGAATTAATCTTTTTGATAGCAGTACATTTTTGGTCTCTATTTATCTTCCTGTTCTTAGAGGTATAAAATTTCCAATTTGACAGCGATGGTTGTATAATTTTACTTAGATGACCTAGAACAATTAGTAAGTTTTTACCTTGGTAAAATTATGAAGGTAATAATAATAAATCTAACAAATGATTCCCATCTAATATATGATATAATATGATATTGTTAATAGCTGTTAATGATATTAGCAAAAACCTGTGATGTTAATTATCAATATAATTTAGTAGCGTGGGAAGGTAATGAAATGATACACTCATTTGGTTAATGGGACTTTTATCAAAAGAGGCAAACGGCATAATTTTCATAATCTTAACTTGAAAGGGCACAGTGTTGGCAGTTGGAATCAGACAGATTCGCAAGTGAAAGATGATAGAGAAAAAAGAGATATTGTATGTTTTCTTTTTGCTGAATCAGTAAGCTGGTTAGCCATTTAAATGAAGTGGATGCAACAGATGAAATGTTGCTCTTTTTCTCAACACAAAATTACTGTTTTGTTTTTGTTTTAATTTATCCTGAAAATAATGGTGGTTTTTCTGATCAAGAAAATGTGCTGAGCAAAAGGATGAAGTAGTTTAAATATCTCAAATGGGAGTGACAGGTTTGTGTAAAAGTGTGTGGGAATATTTATATTCACATACATATAGTTCATGCAGATATCTTTTGATAGTATTGAACAAATTGCAAAATACATATTGATATGAAATTTAGAACTTGAAAAATTTTTGAAAAATTTCTTTTGGAAAGGAATGTGGTCCTTGAACAGGTATTCCACAGTATCACCTCAGCAGTATTTTGCTATCAATTTGGAAAAAAAAAAAAAAAAGACTGGTTTCTGAACTTAGGTGTGTGATCTCAAATACATGTTAACATAAATCATCCATAATTTGCTTCATTAAAAAACCACCAAAATTACATTCTCCTAAAAGGGTTGAGGAGAGCTACCATGGAAAGGATCATAAAAAGAGAATGCTGTCAGTCCTAGAACAGATGAAACACACACAGGGAAAAGAAGGTGGCAAATGATATGAAGGGAATAGTGTAGAAGACCCAAGAATGAAGCCAGACACAGATGTTACAGGAAAAAGAGATCAAGTCATCTGTGGGAGGCAAGCTACTCTTAGTTGATCATTCTTAGTAGCAAAATGAGTACTGCTTTGCAGGGACAAGCATTATTAAATGTTTGAGGTAGCCACCTGCCTCCTGACTATGTAAGCAAAACTCTCAGGATCAGGGAGAAATTCTTGTGCTGCTAAGTGTTATGTGCATGGTGATCTGAAGTGGTCTTTTACGTAATTTCTGAAGGAAGGTAAGATGAGTTGAAAGTAATACAAAAAGGCAGTGTGAGGCTGGAAATAGGAATCATACAAAATGACTGCAAATGAGTACAAAGAAATTTCACCCAGAGAGAAATTACTTCCTTAAAATCTGCATCCCCTGGCATTGCTGGTTGATACAGCTGCTGCAGCTTTACACAAGAGCTAGAAAATAACTTCTGGCAGCTGTAGCTTTTTTAACTCAACTCACAGAGTGCTTCCCTGCACCTGTGTAAAAGTCCTTTGTGATGTGGACATATACATATGGGTAAAAGTATCAAAAGAGGGACAAAACCTAGATCCTAGATATGCAACATGTCTTTAAAGCATAGAGTAGAATATATAAGGAACATAAAATACAATCTACAAATGTTATCACTTTATATAATTATTGACAAAGATTAAATGAAATAATAGCTTTGGGAAAAACTCTCAGTGACTCACAGAAATCACGAAAAACTTCTTCAGAAAGAGATATATGAAGGAGAAGGACACTAAGATAAAGGGTATACTGTCATGTACATTGACTGTGTAAAGCAACAGCAGCTCTATAGCTGCTTACTTAAGAGTGTTTTGAGGATATTTGGAAACTTCAGGAAAGAAAGGAAGAAAGAAAAGGAACAGAAAAATGAATTGTGTTGACATTAGCTGTGAACAGAAATTTGAGCAATTATCTGGGAAACTATGTGATATTAAGACAGTTAGAAGCAATGATTCCTCCTTCTTTTTCCAGTCCAAGTCTTTCATATGTTTTGGTCAAATATATCTGGATTCAGAAGTATAATTACCATCCTTTGCTGGGAAACTGATCTGTGAAGGATACCTTTGCTCGTAGCTATGATCCCATAAATTCTGTGATTCTCATAAGCAATGATTTCTCATCTTTTCTCTCTTATAATTATTTCTAGTATCTCCTCTGTTACAGTGCCCTGTCTGGTACAAAATGGGGTGTTATCATGCAAACTTCAGGCTTGAAATGAGGCTAATATGTCTAGTGGATGAGCTGGCTTGCTCTTTGTCCTTTCAATCATTTTATCATTTCAGATAAATATGCACAATAGTAAATTTATTTCATTAGACTGCTAGAATAAGTGGAAGAAGTTTTGAAGAAAGGCCTTTAACACTGTTGGCATATTTTAATTTACATATTTAGGAGTAACTAAAGACCAGTTATTTTACAAAAGACGAAAAACCCTCTATTGCAGAAAGACTTGAGGGCAAAATCTGACGAATCTCTTTAATAAAATGGAATGCTTGGTAGGCAATCTTGTATATTCATGTGTATTATTTGCAGTACTTTCATCCAAATATGGTAACAACAATGCTGCCATATACTGAGAAACGAAACAAGTATAAAGAATGTGATGTTGTTTGGACTTTAACTGTAAATAGTGTTGACTTAAAAATATTGTTATATGAACTATCAACTATAATGTATAAAGCATCTAAAAGTTCTTCTAATTCAATTTTTGTTTCTATAGCTAGTTGGTATTAATCCAAACATGTTTAATCTATTTGTAGTACTTTAATTGGGTGGTAGTTTTGTGTGCCTTAAGAAAAATTGAGATGACCAAACTAGCGTTCATGATAATCAGACATGTTTTAAAGGTAGCAGAGGAGTGCATTGAGGAAAAATATATGGGATGAGGGATCAGAAGTTAAAGTGATATGGCCTAAGAAATGTGATTTTTTTGATGTATATGTGATGTGGGTCATGTGTATTTTCATATATCTATATAACNGGGTTAAACCACAACAATAATATAGATAGGTAAAAAAATAGGTCAGAACAAAGCTTGCAGAGAATAAGTGGTTCATCAGGTAATATGTAAAACAAACGAAAAAAAGTGTACTAGTGGATGTACAGAATATATTTTCATATTTTCCTAACTTTCCCTTTTGGTGGGGGGAGATAAGTTTTTGCCAAGATAAATTTATTATGCTAAACATTGAAGAGTAGCTTCTGTATCTGTTTGTAATATAGCACTAAAAATAATTTCTCCCCATCACTGACATGTGTGCATCAAAGTTATCTTCATTCCCATTTTTATAAAAGAAGAGTGCTTTTTGTACTGCAACATTTTAGAACACTTAGCTTGAGCTTACATGTTTACTCAGATGTTCTTTTCATCTAGTCATATGCCTGTGAAACTAGCAACACTTACTAATGATAATGCATAACAAAAATATAAAATGTTTTGTAATGCAAGTATCATTTATAAAGCACATCTTGACATAAAATAATGGAAATTTTAAATTCACTTAACAGTGCCTGCTTAAGATATCAATGAATAGTGAATTATTCAATAATCTCTGCATGAGTTACTGCCTGAAAGTCTAAGGGTTGTACTTAACCATATTTCAAACTGGGTCATCACATTGGTGTCTTCTGGCCTTAGAATTAATGTTCCCTGTTCTCATTGCTCTGCCAATGTTGTATAAAGAAAGCCCTAGTGAAAAGGAGATCTCGGTTCTGTTTACCCATATAAAGGACAGCTACATTAGTAATACAAGATTTTCATGACTACATTTCTTCTGGTTTCAAAATGTTATGCTGTAATTGGCTGCGTTGTATTGTCCTGCGAAATAGTGATATAATACTGTTTGTATACCTCATTCCACGTGGTATAGCTATCTATAGTTTAAAAGTTATCTGATGCAATACATGATGCATGCGTTTGAAAAGTTAACTAACTTCCAGACAACAGCAATTGGCAAAATTTATAAATATCAGTATCTGATTAGACTCTTTTTTAATTTAAGTTGAAATCCAGTAACTTTCCTGAATACTGTGTGTTTTAAAAGTGATTAACTGCTGTTTTGAAGAAGCTGGTGAAGCAAGTAATGGCTAAATGATTATTTTCTTTAGAATGACCTGCTTTGTGAGAAATTATCTAATTAATAAAATAGAGCTACAAACATCTCCCATACCTTCCATATCAGATTTCTACTTATTCTTAGCACTGCTGAGTCATAGGAACTTGCACTGGTGCATTACTTTGGTAGGAATGTTTTAGCTAGGAAAAAGATACCATTTGCAGTTTGGCATCGTGCTTGCCTTAATTGCTTATTTTACTTATTACAGAAGGTTGTGTTTTTATCATATTTCTGTTCTAAATGAGGAAACCATTAAATTAGTCTTCATTTTTCCTGAAACTTCAAAATCTTTCACTGCAAAGTGTGAAACCTACAGGGTTCAGACACTCAAAAATTTGCCCAAGTAAAGTCAAAGGAAATTTCTGCCTCCTTAATGGCTGCTCCTAATCTCACCGAACTGGTGTGTCTTCTTTTGGGGGTTCCCTTCTCAATATATCAGACTGGCCATGCTCCAGAAGCAGTATCCCAAGCACAAGGTCTCCACCAGCACTCTCCCAGTTCTCAGCTTGGATGCAAGTTTTAAAGTCAGGCCTCTCAATGACTGACTGATTTGCAGCTTTTAAGGAAAACGCATTTCAGCTCTGAGGCAAAAGTTATTAACTGCACACAACCGAACAATATTCCCTACCCTATGGACGTACTCCATGCCCTATGCATGTTAACCCAGCCTTCAGAAAAAACTATTTAATTGCTTCACATACATAACCCTGCCTTCTAAAAGCAGCTGATTTAAATAAAAGCTTGTGGTCAAAGGAATATAGTGTATGTAAGGGAACAGTTAAAGTAAAAAGACGCAGATGGCTTCATGTGTGTGTTGGAAAAGAGAAAGGGCTTTTCTTAGGGCCTGGAAGGTGTTTAGTGTCATGTGGAAGATTCCCTCTGGTTCTATTAATACAATTTACATGATATATTACAATAAGGTTCATATCTTAGGATCTGGGTGTCACCTGAAATTGAATATCTTAATATTTTTTTCATTCTGTGAATTTGATGAAGATGGATATATGTGGAAAAATTCCATGTACAGCAATTTATGTTGTTTGGAAAAAGTTGCTCTTAAGTGTAATAGAGACGACTTATTTTACAAAAGATTTTGTAATTGTTTATTCTCTTCTGCGCAAACAGAAGAAATTATCTACAATGTCTGATGACACCGAGAGGTATGCAGATTGCTGAGACCTTCTGATTTCTCAAGGTCAAATCAAACTGAAGGCAATCATTCCTCATCCTACTTAGCTGAGCCAAGTTGCTTGCTTTGGCACTGGTACCACATCCTAAAAAAGCAGATTTTTCTTGCTTGTGGGCAGGTGGTTAGAATACCATATAGAGCTCATTTTTGACTGTCAGGATTGAAATTATTTCTCAGCCAAGGATATAAGTACATCTGTTAAATATTAAATCATGGAGAAAAAAACCTTTGCAAAGGTTCAAAATATACCTCAGCTGAAAAAAAAAAATAATCAGAATTTCAGACCAATTTCTGTAAAAATTACTAAAAAGATAAATGTAATACAATTACATTCTGATCAAGAAAATTACTGCAACTCTCATAGACTCTGTTCTTAAGCCAGTGAGCGTTTAACTACACTTTGAGTGACAGTAGCATAGGTGGTTATTACTAACCTGTCAAAGACTTTGGTAAAACCTGTATTTTTTTTTTTTTACACACACCAGAATGGTTTTTAACAGATACTTGAATACGATGTATCAAAATCTGGGTATTTTAATGTCTTTGCCTGTGCTATTCCTAAAGTGAACCTTTAAAATGGAAAAGGGTAAGAGATGTTAAACAGTCTTTATTTATTTTTACTTAAAAGATAGGAGGCTTCAGAAAGTGAAAGACTACTCTTTATTAGTAGAGGCTTTCTGAAATTTAAAAGATCATTCAGTAATTATAACTCATGCTAATGAACTAGATATGAAATTAACAAATACTAAGTTAATTATTACTTACACCAATTGTTCTCCTAAGAATTCATTCAGACATCTACTAAATTTAATTAAAAAAATCTATGTGTGAGAGCTTACAGAGGTCAAGATTACAGGCAAACTCAGAGAAATGAGTCTAAGTACACTCAACTAAGAAAGAAAAATAAGTTTTTACATTGCTTTCAAAATATACAGTACATTATTGACTGCATTTCCTTTGTAGCAAAGGCCTCTCACAAGGAGTTGATGTAAAATTCCTGATGAGCTAATTGTGCTTTTAATTGGTATTTGGTTTGAGGATTTTAGGTGGTGGTGGTGTTGTTGTTGTTGAAGAGTGCTAGAAGCATTCCGAAGTAATTTTTCACTTTATATTATATTAATTTTTTATAGAAGTATTGATCATTATACTTATAATTGTTATTTATTTACATGGGTGTGAACTTGAAAAGTGGATGCCAGTTGCTAGCAAAGCTGTCCTTAAGAAAAGGGGTGGAATCAACACTTCTCAGAAATTATGTTGTACTGTTTGTGTTAGTAATTTGTCCTTGTAGGATTGCACAAAAAGATGGGTAATAGTTTTCTCTCAGCATGTCTAGCTACAATGGTTAGCTAGTGAAATGAATGAATGGTAGTTTGTATTTTTAGAGCATGAACCGTATTGCCAATGTAGCACACACACGTGGTCTCCTCCTTGCAATTTAGGCCAGAGATTAAAGTGTTTAATTTCTGCAAGATTCACGTGAGAGAGGGCCAGTGTTACTAACTGACTAATTTTGGTTATGAAACAATTTTTACTCTTCATAGGAGAGGAAACAACAACTTTGGGGTTTTTTGTTCTTAAAAAAAGTCAACATAATCTTTGCAACAGTAATTAAAAATAGCCTACTGTCATCAACCAAATATGGCTTTCTGAAGCCTGTAGCCTGGTTTGCTTCCATGAGTGGTTTATTGATCTGTTGTGGAGTAATTCAACAATGAAATTATCTTGAAAATTAAAACCAATATTAAGTAATGGATGATCCAATTTACTGTAACATGAGCTTATTGCTGCAGTCCATTTCCAATTCATGCAGTGAAAAGCTCAAGTAAAACTTAGTTTTCGAATTTCAACCTGCGTTCCACACAACAGTTTTTGCAGGAGAATTGCTGGAGTGGATGCAAAGTCCCTAGGTAACTGGCCTATGCAAAGGCTACACTAACATTTTGAAGGAATTGTCTTAGGAAAATAGATTTTCTTGCCTCTCTCTTGTTCACAGGTATACAAGTACTAATTGTTTATGATGTATTGTGATTTTTTTTCCATTTCCTACATGTGGGAAAAACCTGATTAATTATATTCCCCATACATGAAATGGCAGAAGGTTTTCCATTTATCTCCTGAGCTTACAGAGGGATTTATGCATGCAGTATCAGTCCTATCTACAAAAGTAGATAATTAGAACTGCTGCTTCTGTTTCTTTTCCATTTCTTTTTCTCTCCTCTATTCCCTTAATACATTTATTAACATCATCAATTCTAATTCTGTTTCCTCTAAGTCAAAACTTCTTGTGTACAATCATCTCCTTTTTTCAGTATGAGAATTTGTACATAATTCCTCTTTAATCACTGTAAGAGATTTTTTTTGCATAATTGTAGCAATTTTTTCTGGTTTATGATGGTTGGTTCAAGAGTAGAAAAGAAATATGTATTTTCCTATGTTGTAGAAATAATAAAGAAAACCAGTGGTAATTACTGCACTCTGTAATTTTTTTCTTTTTGCCTTAGGCCTTGAAGAACACACTATACACCTCTTTTCAGTCTTTCTATTTTCACAAGGTCTCTGCAAATCTCTGCAAGACCTATCCATGCAGACCAAATTCTTTCCATTTTTGTTTCCACATACTTATTGCAAAAGTTTTTTTGTTTTTTTTTTCTCTTTTTTTTCCCTTCCTATTAGTGATTTCCTAACCATAATAAAGGAGGAGATTATCTGGGGGTAGGAGATTGTGTCTGGTCTGAGTTGAAGTCACTGTCTGGCATTTGCCATATTATTTTCCTGACATTTGTGAGGTAAACATGTCAGCAGAATTAACTTTCAAATCCTTTCACCCTTCTAGGTTAAATTCAGTCTTGTGCATGAAGTCTGTAATGGTACAAAACTCTATCACAATCTACTCTTCTATATTCAGGAAGATGAATGGAAGAGAAAATTAAGTATTTTTTGGCAATTGTTTGGCTTTATCCCTGATGGAAGATATTAATTTAATAATTTTCAGAGTGTCTAATCAGACAGAACAGAATTAATGGCCAACTTCTCTCAACCTATATCTTAAAACTTGTTTCTAGTAAAATATAGTGTCATATGGTACTTTATAAATGAAATTACCAGTGAGACAAAGCATTATGAAATCTCAAAACATAAATAATGTTATTGTCCAGATCCTATGCCATATTTCTTGGGGGAAAAAAAAAAAAAAAAAGAGGAAGGAACTGCATAGTAATAAATTGCTCTTTTAGCATAATTGAATTATTGCAGAACTACTCTTTATGTTTAAGAAATCATATATTTACCAACTCAGGACAGTATTGTATTTTTGGTTTAAATCTCTTAGGAACTCAATCTTGAATAATGAGTAATGTGAGACTGTTCTAAAGAAAGATGAAAATCAAAGTCTTCTTTTTCTGTAAATAGGCAATTATTTTTTCAGCTTCCAATGAAAGCAAAGGTAGAACTTCCATTAGAATATAGTTCTGGCACACTCATCCTTTTAGCCATTTAGAAAAAGCTGTTTGGAAAAGCACTGGTTGGATTTTGTGATGTACAAAGTAAATTCTTATTATTTTATTATTTATTATTTGACTAATAAAGTAAAATAAAGTTAATAAAATGCACATTTGAGGGTTCCTTATTCATCTAATATTTCATGGTCTCCAGGTCATTAATTAGCTTGTCCTTATAACATCCTCCCATCCTGCCTCAAGCCAAGCAACCCTCACAAAAAACAGTTTTCCCCTTTTGACTTGGGAACATCCCTGATCAATGCTGTTGCACGGTTCAGTTGAATCTCCTGGTGAAGCTGATATTCTCTCTTCAGTTGATTTTCTTTAGTTTTAGAGTGTACTCCTTCTGCCTCCTGCTTTGGGCGCATATCTTCCAGACAGTGAAAAGCGATGAGCAGCTGGAGGCGACAAACTAGATCAAAAGTCTGTTTCTGTTTATGGACAGACTTGGTTATCCAAAACAAAATAAGAGGTATCATTATCTGTAGTCCCGTTTGTAAACGCTTCATCATGGTAATGATTTGGTGTGCATGATAAAATCACCTCCCTGTATGAATGATTGCAGAATAACCGATTTTCTGAAAGAAAACAAAAGTGTGTGGTAGAAGGCAGACTGGAATTCTGAAAAGCTACTCGGGAACTAAATACAGGAATTTTGCATACTCTGCACCTCAGCTTTAGGACTCATCTGTAGTTTGTCATTATTTTTAATATTAGGGCATGCTGAGGCACTGCTTCTCTATGAATTTCTGTGGAGAATGGTTTGAATCGTCAATGTCATTTTTTGCAGCGCTTGGCCTTCTCTTAAGGGTTTCCTTTAAGTTTATCCTGTTTAGCTTGTTACAGCTGAAGAAATCCTACCCGCAGGACATAAGCATTACAGGAATCCAAGCTCTGAATCCGAGGTCAGTTCAGATATGCCGGACTGTTTTTGATGAGTACCTAATGCTACCCCAGAAGAAAAGCATTCTTAGTACAATATCTTTATGTGATTGCAACATGCATCCACTGGATTTACCTGAGATAAAATCTGACGGTTCAAAGAATTGTTACTACAGAGATGGAAATGAGAATGCTTTAATTACATTTAACTGAAAAGTTCCTTGTTCCCTGTTGTGATGTGATTTCTGCCAAAACAACGTAGTAAACAGGCCCTGGTAATGCAACTAGATCATACAAAATTGTTATGTGTATTTTCACTTGAGTAACACTCTTGAAGTCTAAAGGACTTCAGCATGGTGTTTTTTAAGCAATTGTTGTATGGTATGCAAGGTGAAATTCCAAGACAATAAATATGTGAATTTCCCTAACAAAACATTATGAATACTTTTAACTAATTAGCCATTTTTTTGTAATTCTTTTTAGAACCATCGGATACAAAAAGAAGTATGTGAAAGTTCCACACGGGCATATTTGGGTGGAAGGTGATCACCATGGACACAGCTTTGACAGCAATGCTTTTGGGCCTGTAAGTCAATTCTCTATATCAGTTACACTTTGCAACTGAAAAGCTGCACATGTCTCCTGGTCATTTGTGCTACACAACAAGTATGAATTGATTGTGATTGTGTTCTTATTGTTTTTGTGAGAATTATTAGATTTTATAAAATATCTTGGTCAGCAGAGAATGAGTTTGCTCTGAACTATTATAAAAAGAATAAAGACTCCTTTTAATTCCCCCACATGGAAGGAGAAGTGGTGGAGTTTTTAAATTTGGAGGGAGGTACTGGAGGAGTAGCCAGAGGGTGAGCCAGCTCCCTGTAGCTGACAGATGCTCCCTGAGGACATGTTGCCAGCTGATGTCATTTGGAATGGTTCCCTCCTGGGAGCTCGGTCTTACTTCAGCTCCAGTGATAGGATAAAGAATTAGGAAACTGTAACTGTTCCTAGTAAGTGTTAATAGTTAAATTGGTCTGTGGACGTCAGTAGAGATATTTCAAAAATTTCCCCAAAATAAATATTTGTTTTCTTTGTATGGGGCCATTTTCATATTGAATAAAGACAGAAAATAACC
Source organism: Scopus umbretta (assembly GCA_013400535.1). Classification (NCBI taxonomy): domain Eukaryota; kingdom Metazoa; phylum Chordata; class Aves; order Pelecaniformes; family Scopidae; genus Scopus; species Scopus umbretta. The sequence goes on along the minus strand of VZTL01018430.1, from coordinate 1,820 downwards.
TGAAAAATCTGTTTCTTGACTGGTAAAAGTATGCATCTGTTCATCAGAAAGACAATAAATGCTTTCTCTGCACTCCAGTTTTGGTTTGGTTTTGGTTTTGGTATACTTTGTGTAGATTCCTGTTCTTGTTTTAACTTAATGTAGCATGCAGGAAATAGTTGCATAAGCTGTGCATCCTGCTGTGGAAATACAAACCCTTTTTGCCCTATTCGATATGCAGGGTTTTGACATGTGTCTTTAAGAGAGAATACTTTTCTAATATTATAAAAAACCCACCAGTTGTCATAGGGAAGTTGTCGAGGCTGGATTTTTCCACCCTTATGCATTTCATATGTATTTCATACAGAATTCACCCCACTGACTATGATTAAATTAATGACAACTAGGACCTTATGAGTTTGTCTGGCTTCTGGAAGTTTAGCCCAATTGTAACTTGAAATAATTTGTTCTCAGGGGAAAAAAATGCAAAAAAGGCCTACTCTCTGGTTTGGAGTATGTGATGACATTGCCTCTCTTTTGGTTTGTCTTACTTCTTTTATGCTTGTATTTCTTGCTATTTTTCATTATTATTTTTCTCCTACTGTCTTTTAAAAATTCTAACATGTAGTTTTAGAGGGTCTGTCCTGCAGGATTTCATTCAGTCTATCCTGTGCAGATATCTCTTTCCTCCCGTAGCAGGCTTTTCCTTTTCTGTCTCACTCTCTGTTCTTAAATCTTAGTCATAAAGCCACTAATCTTCTTTTCATTTACAAATATATTGCCAATGTAGACTCTGAGCATAAGGAAACTTTAGCAGTTGGGCATTTGTTTCAGATTTACAGCAGTTCACACAGAAATTAATACAAGGTAAAATCCTCAAGATAGGCACTGTGCAGCTTTCATACAAGATAGCATGTTGGGGTAAATCTAAATACCTTCAAATTTTTACTCAATTTACTGATGTTTACACATATTAGAAAATCGCATTCACTAGGCTTTGACCTCACTTTAGTCATCAGCTGCTAGCTAACATCAGATAGCATGTCACTCTTCTTACAGCAGTGGCACCTTTTGAGAGCTAGTAAGACAGTTTTTGACAGTGAATTCTATAGCTTTCTGCAGGAAGAATGACCTTTGTATTGTGTTGATGAATACATTATGGGCAAGTCAGCTGTAAATAGGCATTTTCTTCTGAAATTAAATTAGAGCAGCAGTCATTGAATACAGGCAAAAGGGGGCAGAAGAGATCACAGAGCTGGAAACTAGCTTGAGAATAATAAAACATTGAAAATTTTCATCTGTAGAAGAAAATGGAAAGTGTATTTAGAAGGACATGCTGGACTCCAGATTCTTTTCCATTCTACTCATGTTAGATTTTAGGTTACCGGGGCATTTTCTACCCCTCTGTCTACTGTACTTTTGAGATCACTTGCACCAGTGAATTAAAATAATAAAATTACTCTCTTCAAACCAATCAGAAAGTATATTCTTCTTAACTTAAACACTTTTTCGCTCATAACACTGCAGCAGTCATAAGGAACAGAATGCTCAATGCTAAGATGTGAACCCATTCTTCTCAATTTGTAAGAATATAGGTCACTTAAGAGATTAGGTTAAATGGTACATGTATCACAATTCTGACTTGCAAAACCAGTTATATGTTTTTGGCTTAAAAGATTCAGTAAAAATAGTGTATTTTTAAAGTGGATTATGTTTTAGGCTGACTTTTTTTTAATTTTCATGCAATCTTATAGTAGAAAGGCATATATCGTATAGACAGGCATAGTAATGTTTTGTAGATGAGCTTAATGAGTTACATGGGGCATAAAAGGAAATTATGA
>VZTL01018423.1:1624-21879 GCA_013400535.1 Scopus umbretta | reverse complement strand
AATTACCTTCCTTTTTTTCTTAAGAGAGGTTGTAATAACACTTGGATATTAAAATAAAAAATAATCAGAGACATCAAAATTATATATTCAGTTTCCACATTTTTTTTCCTTTAAATGTGTGGTCAAAGTCACAGCAACCCTAAGTTTGTGAATAGATGGGCTGGGACCCCAAAGCTCTCTTTTATTTGCAAATTTTAACTGGGAATTTAATTTAGGAATTTTTAGTGAAGGGCAGTTTGGGGGCTTTGGCTATGTAACAGAAGTGTCTGAGCATCAGATTAACTTTGTATGGGGCAGGAGGGTTGAGGAGAGAGCAGCAACGCCTTTCAACACCTTCCTCTCTCTTTTCTCTTGTTCCACCAAACTACCCATCTGTACAGGGCTAGCTGTAGTCTGGTAGAGAAGCAATTACTTAGGGTCTTTTTCTTGTAATTTAACTTAAATTAGCACCATAGCCCCTGACAGTAAATGTGGGCAACTGTAGACATTGCAACCAACAACAAGACACAGTTAACGCTACAAATGCAAAGAGTGGAAGCCATTCAATATCAAATTGCCACAGACTTGAAAAAGGACAAGCAAAGAGCTGGATTCAAGTGGCTGTAACAGAAGAATAGCTGGGCGCACTGATACTTATCATGGCTCTCCTACTTAGCAGGCTCTCAAGAAATGGGTCACCAAATGCTGTGAAGACCGCTGCAGCTATCAATGCTAGTAAATAGCTGAGGCCCATTTAATTCTGGCCAGCTTAGGGGACTTAAAAATTCCATCACATCACGCCACGGCTTCCTCTTCGTGATGCACAGGCACTCCATAAATCCACATGGCTCTCTCCCTCTTATCTGAATCGCAATGCAGTTATTAAACAAATTGTAAGTCTATTTCATATCCTTTTTAATACTTTGAAAACTGCACAATATAAGGCTTAATAAAAGCTGAATGCTCCAAAACTGCTCTTAGAACTGAAAATATGACTACATCAAAAGACTTTACAAGGGCAGGATTTTAATGGCTGAATAATACGCTGGAACGGAGCAGTAATTTCTTCTCGAATGCTGGGATGAATTATTTATGCTTTGACAACATTATGTGTCTCTAAAGCAGCTTTTAGTTATTCGCCTATTCGAGGACACAGCTGATCCTGCTGCCCGCTCTTGTAATTACATTAACCTCTTGACACTACATGACAAGCTTTTCCTGTGAACTGCGATCAATAGCCCATAACTGCTACCTATTTAATAGGGCCATGGTTACACTTCAGTTCAGATATAATTAGCTCTTTTCCCCCTTCCTCTTTTAACAGAGCGTGGAAAAACCCCATGTTGTTTAAATTAAAAAAAAAAATACACACAACAAAATAAAGGTTGTTAAGGAAAAGAATAAAAGCATTCAGATCACTGAATAGGCAAGTAATATGTTCCCTGAGTTTCTGTTCAGAAATGCGCAGCCCTTCCATTAGTCCGCATCTGCATTTAAATGGAACTGGAAGCCATAGCGTATGAGGACTTGTAGGAATCAGTTACAGAAGTGTTGGTACAGGTGGGCAAGGCTGTGACCCGATACAGCTGAAGCACACACTGATAATGAGATAAACTAGGTCCATTTCTGCTCTGTTTTCACCTAGCTTTAATAGAAGCATAGCGTTTTGTTGCATACCATTGGAGCTACTTTGTCTCAGGGATATATTTAAGTTCAGATAAATACATACAGGGTTTGAAATGAAAAAGTTTGACTAATTGTGTTAACACTTTTAAACAAGTAATGTTTTCCTGCAGCGAATCTTTTTGCTCTTTGGGCTGTATTATGGACTGTCTGAACAGACTAATGAATACCATGTGAAAGATAAAGGTTGATCTTTGCCTTGATGTAACAGAAATTACCTGTCCATTAGCCTGTAAAACAGCTTTCCGTTCCTTGATCTGTAGACAGACGGCCATGCTCATGCCATTGGCCCAAACAACATTATCCTAGTTGTCATTTAAAGGTTTATATTCCTTATTCCAAACAATTCTTTGCATTTTCATGTGTTACTTTGCAAAATGGCCTTTGGGAACTAAAGAGGTTTTCTGGGTTTTTTAATTTTGTTTTTTGGTTGGGGGCTGAGTACTTTATGCCTCTGTTCATTTTAGAAGGACAGGATAAGCGCTTGTAATTAAGTTTAATAACTTTTTCTAAATAGGCTGTTTGCAGGAGTTGTGTTCTTTCACTCAGGATCCAAAGAAATCAAGTCCATGAGGCTGTTTCCAGCTCCTTCAAGGGATCTCCAACCAGGTCTGCACCAAGAACAAATAAAGGCCACAAAGCATTACGAAGCAATATGGGTAGTGAAAGAACCTAGATGGTTTCTTTCATGAGAAACATGTCTTTCTAGATGTATGAGCACTCCAGGTTGGGTGCCTCTATGGTTTTCTTTTAGGAACCTCACTTGAATTTCAAACTTTTTGGGGTTAGATGCTTAAATTCATATAAGATCTGAGTCTTAGGTCTTGCTTCCCCTTCTCTGAAATTACTGGAAAATATTCTTTACTTGCTTGATTTCACTGGCAGGAAACGGTCTTTTATGAACGTACCTGTTGTCACAGGTTTTTAAAATGCAAAAATTACAGACTCTACCTTCAGCTTGTAAGTAGTTATTCTGTAAAGAAAACACATTCACTTCGTAGTGAAAATAATAGCTTTTGCTTACTGGTGTTTGTACCTTTTACTTACTTAGATGATGCTACAGACTGTAGGCATTGCTGCGGCTATAGGCGGCCTCATGAACTTGATAATGCCTTCCTCTCACTGAAACCAAATTTCAACAGCTCTATGACATTGATTCTTTGGAGTGAGTGTGAGGTTTGATGGTTATCAATGTGTATTCCCAGGAAGGCTTACCTTTGTATAGTAAATATTTTATTTCAAGGCTATAACAAAGCCACAGTTTTACCCTGCCCTCAAAAGCTCAGGATAGAGTAACAGATATGAAAGCATATTTCTGCTATAAAAACTTAACAGTGTGTGTAGTTACTATCTGGACACATTTTCTTTTTGCAGCATAGACGGATTAACAGAATTGTTAATACCATTCTAAATTAGAGTAATAATCCTGTTTGAGATGGTAACTAGATGCTCCTGGGGATAGCACTGAAGTAATCAACCATAAGGCATAAGTTCCAAGGAAGCTCTGAAATGCCTTCCCATTTCTCCCAAGAGACAAAAGAAAAGAATGAGAAGAGCTGAATTAGCAGTTAATAATATATAATGAGTTAGAAGTTAGAAGATTATGATGATTCATAATTATTATAAGAAACCAGTTTGTCGATTCATGAATTCAAGACAAGCTTGTTTTCCAGCGCACTGCCTACTGCCACTTGCTGTAGTTGTGAGGTGTTGTACTGCCTCTCAACAGAGCTTCTTTTCTGGGGACATTTTTTCTTTCCTACAGCCTGTCTCTCAAGTAAGCAAAGGGTTTGGCTAGATTTTCTGTTCCTCCTCCTTAAAAAAAAAAGGAGGCCAGTCAGATTTTCAAAGATATTTTTGGTAACAGCATTTACCCCTCACAGATTTGTTCATCCCAGTAGCTGACAAGGTGTGTTAAAGCAAGTTCTTACAAAACTGCTGTCCTAAGAAAAATGAAAGATTATCTGCTTCTCTGCAGAAGGCAGACATCCTCTTTTTATGACTGCTGAGTGTGTCAGAGATTCTCAAATGTGAACCTCTTGTAGCCTTGGCAATCTTGAAAATAGAGTGAAGGAGACAGAGGTAAAGGACCTAGGGGGAGGCCAGGGAAAGGAGGAGGAGGAGGAGGAGGAAGGCTGGTTCTCAGAGCATGGCAGAAGCGACCACCACAGCTGCAAAATGGATCAGTCTGCCTGAGGCACTGACATTTGGGAATGCATCAAATAAAAAAAAGTAATTTAGCAGCTTACTAACTTCCACAGTTAGCAACCCCTCCACCCCAGATGAAAACAGTGATAGTTTTATTACTATTTTTATAGATTAATTCTATTAAGACGTCAGAAGATCTCTGTCTTTCTTTGAGGCTCCCCTTGTGTTATTTAAACAGGTCAGTTACAGTTTCTCTACCAAAGATACTCTAGTCTATTTATAAAAAAGGGAATGTTTCATTATCCCCAGTTTACAAAGTAGGAATTGAGGCATACTGAGAGGTAGTTATTTTATTAAAGGTCACCCAGACAGTATGCGACAAAGCCAGGAACAGAAGTCAGATCTTTAGGATCATGATGATATCTTTCCTCCTGCATTTTTACTGTTTGAAATGGGCTGAGAAACCCTTTATGACTGTGGATTTGTTTAGTGGTATTACAAGATTAACACTAGTCATCTGGCGGGAATTTTCACTAGCAAGTCATATCACTATGTATTTATTTAATACAAGATAACCTTTCATTTTCCTGCTGGCAAATATTTTATTTCAGAGTTACTAAGCTGACTAAACTTACAACTTGCATGAGTGATATGGAATTTAAGTTAAACAGCAGGCTGTTTGTTATATTTATAACTGATAGCAAAAGGGATTTCAGTTCATAATTAAAAAAAAACCAAAACCCAACAGCTTGTCAGCATTAAAGTGAAGGAAGTCTGCATTGGGAAATGCATAGCATAGCTAAAGAATTTATGCACCTACTTATTTTCTTGCACACCCATGTGATTAATCTATGTGCTATCAACTGGTCTTCCAAGGAAGGATTTCCTCAGCTCTGTATTGCACAGAGCAAGGCAGGTCCCAAAATGAGTTGAGAGCTGCTTCAGTTTTCCTTGGCTTTTCTTTTTGCTGCAGGAACTGGCAGAATCTGGATTGTTCTGAGCAGGGTGTTTCTCATCCTGCCAGGCCTTTTCCTAGAGTCCCTGCCAATTTGACCTCACAGTGGGGTACAGTGGTCTTTTAAGGCTGAATGAGCTGAGAACATGGTTGGGAGTGAGAATGTGATTTTGATTATTATCTTTAAGCAGATTTGGCACCTTCATCTGACATGGGGAAGTGGAGATGAAAATCAAACCTGGAATCACCTGTATGGCAATGCAAAGCTCCCACTAGACTGGCAAGACAAAAGATTGCAGGACACATCCTGAATGTAGACACAACTTCATTAGAACCTATATTACCCTAGTTCAGGAGCTTCTTTTGCAGAGGACACCACTGCACTGGTTCACTCTTTTCTCAGCTGGAGCGGGAGGCGTTCAGGCACTTTTTAAAAGCACCTAAATAAGGTGTTTGAGTGTTTCATTGAGGTAACACTGGAAGTCATAGAAAAAGATATTTTTTCACCCTTGTATGATAATCCACCCATTTGCCTATACATTATTTAACAATGGTCACCTAAGAATGGCAAGAAAGTGATATCTCATGCCCCTTTGAGACATTACAGGAATAGTATTCCATTACAGCATATAGTATCCATAATGGCTTGAGAGATATATTCTCTTTCCAGTGTCCATTTTAAACAGGGAAGGAGCACAATGGTAACATGATCACACTATCCATACACTGGGACTCAGGATACAGCTGGGCTGCTTCTGTTGAAAGAAAAGCCTTGAATCCAACAGAAACAATTTGCTTCCAAATTTGTTTTTCTATTGCATTATTCCAGAAAGTATCGTTGTTTTAAAACAGGATTTCAACTGCTGCAGAGCAGCTGTCTGCAGCAAGCAAGCTATGAATTCCACCAGCTTGTTGAGGTAAGCAGAACACAGGCATCCCAAAGAGAAGACATTTGGAAATCAGGGCCCTGCATCTAGAAGTAAGTTTGAGCTGCCTTCATCCAGAGCTGTTCCTGTGTCCCAGGCAGGAAGCAAGGTCAAAGGGAGGGAGTTACAGGATCCCTGCAATATCAGCAAGATCAAACTAGCTGCTGAGCATCATGCTCCTTGGCATAATTGGCACTTGGCTGGGCATCTCCTATGGTTAGAAAAGTCCCTGTGGGACTCCTTGTCCAGACGTCCAGTCGGATTTTCCACCCATCTATTTCTCCTCACACTTCTCATACAAATCAGGTAGATCAAATTATTATTCCCCACTCTTATCCTTTCATACCTCACAAGTCTTCTCACCTGACTGTTGTCTAATGCATGTGTAGCTCTAACACATGTGTAGCCCAACTTAACCTCCCACAGAAGAAAGTATGTAAATCTCCAGGAATAGTATCTTCCCAATGTCCGTCTTTTCCTTTTCACAGTGTTTGGATATAGTCTCTGATTCTGTTTAAAGCTCCTTCATATTTTAAAATGATTTGATTAAACATTTCATTAATTTTGCTTGCACTTCAGTTAACTGTTTCCATTCTTGGCAGACCCTATCAGGCTGTTTGCTCACTTCATATTCAGTCCTGCAGTCAAGGGAATTGACTTCCATACTGCTCCGCATGGGTCTACAGCACAGATTGCCACAAAGTGTATGGTATTATTTTTACTTCTTAACTAGATGAACATAACCCTCCTAATCAGATTGCTGTGTGAATGATCACGTATAAAAAGTTAAGATTTGCTTTCCTATGCATTGAGAGAAAATCTTATAAAACTCAATTTCAATGGTATTTGTAGAAAGAAAAGGTATGATGGATGCTAATATAACTGGAGCAGCTTTGTGTTTTAAATTTGAATGAATAGTCTTAGGAGATTTCTTTATTTCTTGAATGTTTTTGTATTATCCACCTCACTCCACTTTTGTCTATGGACAAAATCTGATTTATGTAGTGAGAATTATTAATTCCACAGGTAGATTTGTCTCTTGAGCTGAAAATAAAATGAAATATACTGTGGAAAAATGCAAACTAATATAATGGAGAAAAAACCCTAGCCACAACGTGCTCCAAATTGGGAGGGATATAGCAAGAAATGATGTAGTAAAAAGGCTTGGGATCGATTGTTTTCATGAAATTAGCTTTGATCTGCAACGTGCTATAATAGGAAGAAAAGCTAGCACAGTTTGGGGCTGCATTCATTGGAACGTGTCCTGGAGCAAATAAACCATAGACTGGGTCTTGCATTACCTCCTTGGATTTTTAATGCCATCTACTTTTCCCCAGATGAGCTGCCCTCAGTCTTTCATAGTGGTATCTTGGGGCCTTGATATCTCCGCATGCATCCTTACGTACTTGTGTTTGGGTTATCTTGTAAAGATATCAGTGACCTGAAAAATACTGATTACAGAGAAGTAAAGTGGACTGGAAGGACTGCTGTAAAAAGGTAAACATAAGGCATTCTGGTAAATATTACATGCTTAGCAGCATACCAGCTAAGGAGCAAAATAATGCAAAATAATGTAATTGATGTCTATAGAAGAAAAACAAGGATTCAGTCACACCATAGAAGCTATGCTATAATTAGGGGCAGTAGAATGAGCATAAAAAGAAAAAACTAATTTGAATATTAGGGAAAATATTCTGGACCGCCTTTAGCCTTTCAAATAACATCCCGAGTGAGGTTGTGGGGGATTCTTGGAAATTGATCCTATAGGTATTAATTAAAGAACCAATAAACCTGCAATAGACAGCAATCTTATCTCTCCTGGAGGGATTGCCCAAACTATCTGTGCAATATTTTTTTGTCTCTACCTGCTCTGACTTATGCAGATGAAAGAGCAAAAGCAGTAGCAATGTCTCCAACGCAGGTCGTAACCTGGCCATTGGCGAAACATGGAGTCAGCCAGCCCTGCAGATGCTAAATGGAAAAGGCCGAAGAAAAGCGGCATCTGGAAGGGAGAAGAGCAGAAGGTACAAATGCAGTGCTCTTCTAAGAAAGAGGTGTGTCAAGGAAAGAGAGAGCAAAGTGGAGCAGAGGATTTTGCAAGGGGAGTGATGAGAGGAAAATTGACAGCAACCTCCTTGGGAGTAAATGAGCAAATGNCAGCCCGCTCCTCTCCTCGTTTAACCCATCCCTTCTAGCAGAAGCGAGTCACAGATTCAGGAGACCATTTTTTCTACCCTGCTGCTGACAAGCTTGCCCCCAGGGCATGCATTGCCCAGGAAGTTTCCAGAGGGCTGGGGCGGAGGGGTGGGGCTGCCCAGGGTGTCCTGTCTGGGGCAGCCAAGCGGGGGGCCCTGCCGCAGCCCCCAGGTGCTCACCCGAGCCTGGCAGCCGCTCCCCTGCAAGACCCGGGGCCCAACAGCAGCCTCACCCTGCCAGGCCGTGGCAGGCAGTGACAGAAAGACTGATTTAACGGGAAAATATGGGAGAATTTGGTCGAATTGAGAGAAATTTTTTTCTACCCCAAATAAACAAAGCAGAAAGTTTCCAGTCAGGGTGCCCGGGGCAGGGCTGCCCAGGCTGGCCACGGCTGCTGGCCCACGCCTCAGGCACAGCAACGGACTGCGGGCCCGGCGCAGCGGCGAGGGGACCTAGGTGCCTCCCGCAACGCTATGCTCTTTTCTGTGAGCTGTATTTTAACTGCCAGTGGGTGAATTTCTTTGGTTGTGGGGTAACAAGCACAGTGGGCACTTCTGTTAAACAGCTGTTGTGGGCAGGAGGGTGCTTCCCTCCAAAACCCACTGCCCGCCCTTTCAGAAGGGTCTGTCCACACTCCGACAGGGTGTGAAACACAAAGGACAGGTAAGTGGTGATTTTATCTGGAGGAAGCATCTTTTTTTTTTTTTTTTTCCCCCAAGCCTAGTAATTATTTTTTTTTTGTTTTGTTTTTTTTTAAAAAAAAGGATAATGGCTGTTTGGGAGTTCTATTAACGCCACAAAACTGACCCTATAGCAAAACAAACCACAGCACTTGTGAGCAAAAGTTCAGCAAAGTGCTTGGGTACTAACTGAAGGTAAAGGGGATGCTTTCCTTCCCCTGTTCCCCTATTTCAGCTATTTTTGCTGAGTGTGTGCATGGGCTGCCATGGAGGAGCAATGGACCCCCATTCCCCTCTGGGGCTGCCTGTCCACCTACGCCGGGGTGCCAGGTCTTTCCCAGCACTGGGTGCCTCTCCCCAGGTTGGGGGGACTTGCTCTTGTGTATATTCCTCCTAGGATTTGATGAGATCAGTGTTGAAAGTGAAGAGCTATTTTACAGACATGCATGCAAAATGTATCTATGGATATGCGTGCGCATGTATTTGAGGGAGTCAAGCTGAGAGGAATGAGGATAAAAGGTGTTTTCTGAGTCTGTAACAGTAAATCCAACAAATATATTCCCAAATGTTATGTTAGGTAAAAATCAACAGCTAAAGTAGTCATTGTATCAGCTGCTGGTTGATAAGTGCTTTGGGCTTCAGTGTTCCCAATATCATTGTAAAAGAAAATGTCCATTTAGCCAGAAACCGCATGCAGCAGCTAAGGTGGCTACGCCGATTTCCCATCTGTGTGTTGTATGTTCATCTCTGTCTCAGCAAACACAGAAAGCTGCAAGATGCAGCAGATCTTTTTCTTGTTTAGAGCTGGGATTTTTCTCTCCCTTAAGAAACACCAGGTCCAACTTCTGGCTTGCATGTTGAAGGAACTTCAGTGACTGGGGATGGGATTGCTGTTTGTATGTGCAGATGAGCCTGCTCATGTAAATTATTTGAGACGGCAAGAGAATAAGCATAATTTTGTGTAATAAACAAGCAGTTCATTTTGTGAAATGATGAGTCTGTGTTTTCATATCTGTTCAAAACTGTTTTTTTTTGCAAAAATCTACAGGATTTAATCTAATGTTAACAATATGTAAAGGAACTTAAAATGTAGCACTCACCATTGACTGGAAGTGCACAGAAAATTGCTGCTGTGGGTTTACTGCTTGATTACCATTGTAGCTACTCTCCTTTATTTTTTTCAATTTTTTATGGTCTATTTAATGTATCTGTATTTGTGTGCAGATAACTTAAATGTTATACTGTTTTCTTGTACCAGAGCTCCTGTTAAATTGATGAATAATACAAAAATGCTACTACTAATGCAACACTTTTTTTTTTCTCCTGCACAATTTTCTTCTGAGAGATGGACTCCTATTGATATCACTTTCACTTGTAATCACATTGGCAAGTGTTAGGAGGTGTGATGGGAAAGCTTTTAAGCATGTGAATGCTCCAATTGACTCTGAGTATCAGTAGTGGGAGTCCTTTTGAGGTCATGCAGTGATAGATCAGCAGTAGTAGTACAAGGCAACTTTTCTGGCCAGACAGCAACTAATTAATGTTATTTGTACAACGAGAAATGACGTTCCACACCAACTGATAGGAATCAACCCATAATGTTAAATCAAAGAATTCTGTGAATTTGGCAAGCAAGTGAAGATCACACTTTCTACAGTTATTTTGCAACAGAAAAAAAATAATCAGTTTCTCAGAAAAATAACCTTTGTAGGTTATTCATCTAGCTCTCATCAAAGCAGGTGCTCTGGATTTCCTCTCTTGATATTCCCCAGAAGAAATTTGCTTTGTTGTTCCCTACCTGATTGCTATATTCCTTTAGAGGATATTTATTGTTACGCCACGGCCTCTGTTATTTCCTTTGCTGCCTGAGCTTAGTCAGAACTCTGTGCCTCAGACATTCAATAAAGCCCAGTAGCAGAGGAAATAACAGTGCAGTTAACCTCCTTAACATTGATAATAAATAAGCGCTAATAAGATATGTACCAGGGTAGCAATTGCCCTGACATAATGAAATGCACTAGTTTAAATAAGTGGTAGCTTGTGTCATCATGCTTTTCAGTAAGGAACCTATGCAGGCACTGTATTTTCTGGGTAATTTATGTGTCAGATTTTCTAGGCAGTTCAGCTGCTGTTAAGACATTTAGTCCAAGTGGCCCAGTTTTCATAAATTCTTGACACCGAGCAAAACTGTTTGTTTTTACAGGTGTTTATCTCAGATCCAAGCCTTTTCTTTAAAAATATTACCTCAGTTGGGGGTGCTGAGCATTCTTGGAAATCTGGTCTCTGTCTCCTCCTGCTTTGTTTAAACTGCATTTCACTGGATTAAAGCCAGCTCATTTGAGAATTTTGCTTTCCAGTTGCTGCCGTGACTCTTGATTGAACGTGGTGTCTCTGCTATCAATTTGCATCCCTGCAGATCAAATAGCTCTCTTCATCTCACCCTACTGACAAGCTATCATGACAATGCCGTGGTGAATATACACACTATGGAACTGGAGGGGAGGTTTGCTTTATTGTAAAGGAATTCTTCAGGGTGGCTTAGTGACATGTTTTGAAGGAAAGTCTAAGGTTCTTTTCGGAGCAGGCCTAAACCAGGAAAATGTAAAACCTAACACCTCCCCCTGCCCCATCTTGAATACATTTAATTTTTTCACAGCTTGGGCACTGCTTAGAACAACTCATGTGCTGTAATTGAATTTCAGTACCCTCAAAAAAAATATGGTAGTACTGAATAACCAGGAGATGTTTATAAGTACCACTATTAATTAGGCAGTCATAGTTTATAAAAGCCACACAAGGATATGATTTGTGAATCGTAACTGAGTCTGAATGATTGTGCTAATTTATTATGGTTTGAAAACAGAAATGTAAATTTGTAAGCCTTGTGCCTTATTATTATGATTATTATTTTTTTTTACTCCACAGTTCCCCTGACACTTACTGTGTTACTAAAGACAAGAATAATAATACCAGAAACTGGTCATGTTTTATCTCTGTAATATTGCTGGCAAATTGAGACAGAATGGTAGCAAAATCATAGAGGAAGTTTCCTCTGAAGTGCCCACTTCTTTGGTTTATGGAACTTGTCATATTTTCGTCACTGCTTGGTTGCAAAAAAACATCTGTTCCTGCTTTTGAGAAATATTTGTAGCAGTTTTACAGCAGGATTTAATTACTGCCAGTGAATGGTGGTTGGGTGCCTTACAGTACTAACAGATTTTTATCTATACTCCTTTATATCTATGAAGTGTCAATGACAAATAGGAACACTAACTGTGACTTCAGTAACAAAGGCTATTTGCTGAAGAACTATGTGGTGAGAGAGTTCAAACGATGGGCAATACTCAAAGGATTTGGTTTCAGAGTTGCTCAGAGTGATGTGATTTGTTTCTTCTTGAGCTCTGTATCAGAATGTAGCTCGCTAAATCCTAAAACTGCATTAGCCACAGAAAAATATCTAGGATGAACCTTGAGTAAATCTGAGATACTGGGAACCTTCTGAGCAGCTACGGTTATTGCTGCTTACACTTTTTTAAAGTGCTGATCACTGTTGGCTCTGAATGCTATGCTTTTGATGGAGCTTTGTTTTAATAAATTATTTTGTTAGGTTTTAGTCATCCATCTGCTGTTTGGGAAACATCATCTTAGACATCTATATTATTGTGAAGATACAATCTGATTTTTATAGTGTGCAGAAAGGGGGGCATCTCACTTATCTAGAAATATCAATGCATAAATATGACTGGTGGCATTTAATGATAACCATTTCTCTGGTAATTAGAGAGAAGCACAATCCTGGAGGCAGCAGTAATACCAGCTTTGGCTCCCTCCCTTTTCTCCAAAAGTTTACAACATTCTCATTTTTGAAAGCCTGCTTTCTTCCTGTTCTACTAGCAAAATAAGCCTTTTCCCACATCTGATGACTTCCCTCTTTTGAGTTGTCCGTGAATTCTCTGAACTCTTCATCCTTGTCAGTTGTATTAGCTCTGGAGAGAGAACCAACAGCAGGCCCTGCATTTTCTTACCAGTGCGCGTCTTCAGCTGAATAGCAAAGAGGATGGCTTTACAGGCATAAAGCCAGGGGGTGTCTCAGATGTTACTGGAGTTCCAGTTTGGCCTGGGGAATCTTTCTAGTGCGGCTCCCTGTTCTGCTCACGCCCTTTTTGTACAGTATTTGCATGAGAAGGAAAGAGCCCAGCTTGGCTGGTAAGGACAGGCCTGGGAATTTGTGGAGAAACTCTTCAGTGCTTATATATGGGACATTATATATGGAAATCATGATTTTATTATAGCTTATAAGAAACATTTATATTAGGGTGGCACCCACACGCTCTGCTCTACATTTATGTATGCAAATAAGTGACAAAGAATTTGCAGTTTGCAACTGAGAAACTTTTTTTTTTTTCTTTAATCTGAGTCCTCGTTCTGTTCCTGCAATGATCTAGCTGTGGTAAAGGTTCAGACTGTGGTATTTGAAAATAGTTTCAAGCGCCTTCAATGTTTTTTAGCAATACTGACATGCCTGCACAGGCACACAGACATAGTCTGGACTCTCTTTATACCAGAAAAAAAGTGCATTTGCCAGTTTATCTTGTGTATCGTTCTGGGATTGAAACAACCTATAGCCCCAGGGATATCTTACATTGTGTTTGCATGGGGCTTTTCCCAGCACAGAAACTTAGAACCCCAGCAGATACTGTTAAGCAAAAGCTTCACATGTCAACCTTTATTTTCTTTAAAAATTCTTGGAATTCAAAAAAGAGTCGTCGTGCCCTTTCACTTGCTTTTGGCTGCTAATGTTTTGCAGAAGGTTTCGTGATGGATTGGTTTGTCTAGGTGTTTGTTACACACTGACATGCAATAGTGTATGCAGGGTTAATGCTATGAGTTTCAGAGAGACTGAGAAATCCTCCTTCAGCTTTCTCCTGAGCCCTAGGAACTCATTTCACATCTCATTCATTAGACAAACTAGCTGATCTGAGAATAGCATGCAAAACACTCCAGATTACTCTGATGCAAAAGTTTAGTAGCCTGTTCCCCTGAGGAGTGGCAATAGCTCAACCTTTAAACCTCAAAGAAAAACCTGATTTTGAGGGTCCAATTTATGATGGCTTGAATATGACTGTAGGGTAGCATTTGTGAAGAACTGTAAGCTAAAGACAACATGCATTTTGTTAGTTTAAAATGGCAGGCCTGCCCCCTCGCTTATAATCTCTGAAGATTACCGGCTCCTACCACACTCACAACACTGACAATGCGCTGTTCATAGCATACTGGCCTGGGGCAGATTCACAACAACTCACATTTCTGCTCAAGGTATATTATTCCATTGCTTTGACACAGGCAGTATTTATAACAGCAAAGGATGACATTTTTGCCCTATCTCAAATGAGTGACAATTCTTATATTCTCTCTCTCTCTCTCTCTCTCTCTCTCGGGCTGGTTGCTATCAAGTCTAATGTGATTTTCAGTCTCACATATTTCTATTTGCGAAGTTAAATGAGATATTTTCTTGTATGGATGTAGGCGACTGATGAGGAGGTTTACTAAGGTGGTGTTCAGCATAAACGCCCTGAATTCTGATAGTTACACAAAATGCGAGACACTGTCAATCTACAAAGTTGACTCAAAATTTTTTTGATAGCATATTTTCCTACTTGGTCTCTGTAACTTTACTCAGGAATTAATTAGGAAATTCCTAGTTTCTGAAGTAAGAGGAGACCTTCTTTAACGTTTACCTGGCATCATGCTGATGTAGGTCAGAGCACCCAAACTAGCAATTTTGGCATCGAGATTACCACTTCAGTTTAAGTGACACTGCATCTGAAAAGATTTGTACATGGGGAAATGTACTGGAAACATATTCAAATGTAAAGAGTTCAAGGACCTAAGTGACTGAGAAACTAAACCATTCCTCTGGTAATGTCTTCTAATGACTTAATTAGCTTCTCTATTTAAAAATCTGCGTTTTATTTCTTGTCTGAATTAACTGAATTACTAATTTCTAGCTGTTGCATTCCACTATGGCTTTTTTTCTACTGTTGTTACCACTAGAACTTTTTTTCCTGTAGGTGCTAGCTCGGGTATGTCCATGCATGCTTCAAACTCGTACCTGTTTGTAGAGTTGACAAACACTGTTTCCTCTCTGAAGAAGTACCAGTCTGAGTAAGCAAACCCAGTATAAGGCAGGTGGGGATCCAGGTGCAGAGAGGTTAGTGACAGCACAGGTATATCTGAAAAAGCCTGGAGCCAAACCAAGCTCCATGCTCTCACCCTGAGAGCTCTAGGCATTGCTTTTGCCCAAGTCATTTTGATCTGTTCCTAACAGAGCAGTCTTTTACAGATGAGATTATCCTCTGTGAAACCCTGCACTGTAAAAGACTCCCTTCAGTACCCATAACAACATAGGTTTAGGAAAATGCCAGCAGTAATAGATTTTATTCTGCATTCTCTAAACGGGCCAAACTCTCCCATTGATTTTAATAGCTCTTTTGCCTGAGTAATTGTTATGTGAGCAGGTCATGATTGAAATGGCCTAATCCGCATTTACAGGAAATGTGTATGAAATAAAATAGAAGTATCCAGAGAATGTGGCCAAGTGATCATTGTGTGTGTGGTAAAAAGGTTTTGAGTGCAGTGGAAAGTAATTTCAGCTTTAAAGGTAAAGCTACCACATTTAATTCCTTGCCTCTCCTTTTCATTTCCTTCCACCATTGCCTCCATTGCTTTTTACAGGTCTTTTTCGTCCTTTTCTTGTAAGTTCTTCCAGGGACTTGGAAGCTGAATGGTGGTTCTGCCTACAGCTCTGTCCAGCTCAGATTATGATTCTGAGCTGGTCAAAAGTAGTTACACAAATTCCTAAATACACTAACAATTTCCTCTTCTAATTAGAAAAATATCCCAAAACCCAAACTAGCCAAGAATCTCAGGTCCCCTTCATCCCAACCAAAGCCCTTGTCTTCTCCAACAGACTGAAAGGAGGAGATTTTAAAAGTATGGTAAATGACCTTTTACCTCTTTGGTCCCTCAAGTTAATCAAATTGTCTTAAGATTCTTGAGGTTGGTTTTTTTTGTTTGTTTGGTTGTTTTTTTTTTTGGGGGGGGGAAGGGTATTTGAACCAATTTTCATAGAGCAAACAATCTAAAGTTCTTGATCAAAGTGACAGATAACATTAGCAGATATCTGTAGTATTCAGCATTCTCATCTTGCACTTGCAAGAACTAGATATATTGGCAAAAACGTCTCACTGGTTCTGTGATAGAAGATAGCACTTATATCAATCAAGGAAGCACTTAGCCAACTGAAGATAATGCTGTAGCTGAAGGATTTTCCCCCTGAAATTCTTGCTGCAGAAACAAGTACATTAAGATAAATATTCCCGTGTCAGATGCACACAAGGAGGCCTCTGTCTTTGTTGAACAATGTCATTAGATAAAAAAAATAGAAACACATGGTGCAGTCTGCCCACAGTTACTCCTGCGTAAATCTGGTATCCTTCACCTGGTTGTACAGAGAACCATTCCAGCTTTTTACCAAGGCACATGACAGGAGAGTTTGCCTCCTGAATTCTTAGTATTACTTAGAAAGGATTTTTTTTATGCCAATATATTTATTGCCACAAACTTTTTTGTGGGCAGAATAAGAGCTCATTTATTCCCTTGAAAACTATGATTTGAAGTTAGGGTAATCAAATTCCAAGCTACTGATTTGCATGAGTCCAGGTATAACATAAGATACTTCAGTGTGTGACCTGTGTGTGAACTTGAAGGAGAGAAAGGGAAGAGGGGGAGAAATGCACAGGAGGGAGATGGTTAAGGGAGGAGATGATAATGAAAATAGAGTAACCTTGCTTGATCGTCATGAGAGAACAAATTCTCCAGGGGCCAAAGGATTATCATGTCTACAAAGGTCCAATAAAGGGGAAGGCTGAGCTACCCATAGTGTCATCACAGCTGTAATTCTCAAGCCATAATAAAGCCCTGGTATGTTATTAATTCAGCTGTTCAGGTTGCTGTAGAGATGATATTCGAGTACTGCCATTAATTCATCTTTTTACCCACTAATATATTATTTTCTACAGGGATTCATTGTTTTAACCCTCAAAGTGAATTAGCCTGTGGCATATTTCAAAGGTTTCCACCCAATTAAATCAGTCCAAGGACATCCACATTGCATCAGAGCCACCAGCATTACATTAGCAAAGATAAAAACCCCAGTCAAGAGGGTAGGATATGTTTAATGGGACTTTATCACTGACACTTGAAGTTATATATATGAGAAGCAAAATGTGCATGGCTATTCCCACAGAGATCATGCACTCTAAAATTGCCTTAAAATGCACAATCACTAACTGCAGTATTTGTCACAATCATTGCTCAATTAGTTTAGACCAGAAAATTACTTCTGAATAAATGCTGATTTGCCACAGAAAATATAAAAAGCAGTAACACGTAACTAAAAATGACCATCAAACTCCAGCAATGCTGGGACTTGTTTTTTACGCTTGTGGGTGATGAAGGGTTTTTAGCTAGAAAGAAAATGACCGTGCATGGTGCTGGTAGAGAGAATGGGAAGAAGCAAAGGGGAATGAATGCTATATGAGAACCAGCTGAGCAGGAGCTAAGCAGCTTTGGTAGCCCTGAGCTTGTCTGGAGTCTTGGCATCATGCTCTGCAGCACAGAGCACCTATGTTGTTCATGCTTTTGCATTATCCACCATATCCAGGCTTCCTGCTACTCTGGCTTATGGGGAGCTGTCTGTGTACAGCCTTACTACTTAATTTTTCTTTTCCCTGAAGAGCAGGCTGGAGAAGATAGCACACAGAAATAGCCAACCCAGATCAAAAGCTCTTCTTTTCTCCTGCACTCTGGGTGGAGTAAGAACACCTGTGTGTTTAATTTTTGTTTATTATTACTTGCAGAAACTGGAATGAGAGTAGATGTGAGCTTTGTACACCTACTCTACTTGAATGTCTGCCCCCAAATTCTTAGTATGCCTGTCTCTTGGTCTCCTACAGTTCAAGTACTTACCACCAGTGGTGGTTTCTGCAGAATACCACCCATTCTTATTGGCACAGTTTGTTTTAGAAATTAAGCAGAAACATTTCAGAATATAATTTGTTTTCATGGAATTAGTACCTGTTTTTATGACACTGCCATTTACAAGGATCTGACACTGCTCAGGTACAGAATTCACTGGTGTCAGAAAACAACAATACAGGGCATAAAGACAGGACAGATTTTTACTAGGTATTATACCACACTTGGGAAGGCATTTAAAACACAAATAGACAACATGTAGCACATGTACTATTAAGCTTTTACAGGGCATTATTCCACTCAAGGGATGCTTGTGGTGTGAAAAGAGAGAAAAACAACACAGGACACAGAGAGCAAGACAGATCTTTATAGGGAATTATCCCATACCAGGGAGGCTGCTATTGTGAACAGAGGAAAGGAAAACAAGGCAGGAGATAAAGATGAGAGATTTTGCTGGCTTTAATGTTTGCCTCTGTGTGATCTAAAGCAAAACTGGTAGCACTGGATGAAGAAGGCATGCTGAAAAGCTCATCAGAAGATCTCATTCTATTTTCCTGTTTGCTAATTGCTAAGGTTGAACTTGGCAATTTTTTCACTCACAGGTGGTGTTCTGTGGATATTTTTTGTCTCAATCTGTAAGATAAAATGGCTAGTGAGGCACTAGTGAATGTACTGAGGACAGTTCTTTTCAGAACTGGGGTTTTTCAAACGCTGTGAAATAGAGCTGTACAAAAAATAAAGACCAGGGGGACTTTGCTGAAAAAGGGAGTTCAAGGAGAACAAAAACAGTTACTGAGTTAGGGTTAAAGTAGGCAAATGGTTTCAGACAAAAGAAAGTACAGTTTCAAAATGCCACATTTGTTGTGAATTTAGATGTGAATAAGAAAGTGCGTTCTCTTAAATGTCTTAAAATAAAAATTTTTATTTTAAGCTTGACAAAATATTTTGATCTTAAATGAAGTTTTTTTACCTTGTTGGTGAGAACCTCATAAACTACAATATTAATTTTGAGTCATTCTGAATTAATTTTTTTTAAACTTTACTTGTTCAGACACCAGTTGCAATCATGCAATTACTTGAGTATTGACACTAATAAAGCCTCATTCCTTATGGAGCATGATCCTACAGTTTCCTGCACAATTATCTTATGTTGCTCTTCCTTCAGTATCTGAAGCATGACTCCTTCCTATGGCTGGGCATTTATAAAGTTTCTGTGCATTCCCTAGTGTCTAATAAGGAGATACCATGATGTAGCCCTTCTTAGATTCGGGTCTCATGACATTCTGCTTTGCTCAACTTGACTGGAATCTGCAGGAAATGCTCTTTTGAGATATCTTTCTGCTATAACAAATTTAGTTGAAATGAGGTGACTGTCATAAAAGCTTCGACAGGGAACAGAGCAGACACAGCATGTTCCTCTAGCCCTTTCTCCCAGACCAAACTAGGTAAAGGCTGATCACCGGGTCAGCCTCACTGAGTAGCATTCCCTATATGCTGCTCTCCAGTGGTCCATCACACAGTCTGCGGGGAGATGCAGGTGTCTTAGGAGCCCTAAGAAAAGAGGCTGTCTGCCAGTGGGGACATAGGCCTGGCAAATAGGGTCACTGATCCACTGCCACAAAACCCAGAGTGACAAATAGCTTGCCCTGCATTCCTAACAGCTGCTGCATCCTCTTTTATGCTGTATTTCTCTTAGCTGTAAAACGGGGCCATTTGCTTGCTGTATGCCATGCTGCATGCTGCAAGTACAGCCGTAATATTGATTAGAAGGTGCTCAGATATTATAGGAAAGAAGGTGGTATAAACTGCCTTATATGATATGGTAGACAATGCGAATGTTTCAGTAGGCTTTCCAAGTCGTTCTGTAGCATTTAATAGGTTACTATGTCCTTGTGAGTCTACAATTAGAATACCCCAGCAAAAGAACAGGACCGTACCCAAACAAAAAGCAGAGCTCAGTTTCTCCTATTAAATTCTTTGGTCTAACAAATAACTGTTTTGATGCCATGTCATGGCTGATAAACTCTAGGAAGCTTTTCCAAGAAAAAGTGATAGCAAGAACAACAGTTTTCTGAAAAAGGGGAGGAAAAAAATCAAACACGTGAAAGTCATAAGGATAGGAAGAGTTGACAATTAAAGTAAGATCAAAACAAAGGGAGGAGCTACAGAAGGTGACTTTTTTGAAGAAGTTGGACAAAGCCCTCAACAGTTAATGGTAGCAATAGGATAAAGAAATCCTAAGGAGGGTGGAAATGAGAAGGAAACATGAAATGTGCAAAATATCCAGTGGGTGGGGAAAGAACAATTGTTATGATGTATGCCCTTTGGCTGGCACAAACTCACCAGTAGGCAGTTGCTAGTTTCTGAGACTCCTGTGATTCAGTAACTTGTTGGTTTTTCTTGGGTTGTGGGGGAAAAAGCCTCAAACCACTACAATTGCACCTTGAACAGTGTGGCTGATCAAAAGGGATTGGAATACACTGTATATAGAAATGGGCCAAGAACTATACTTCAGTATTTATTTTTATCAACACAGCATCCCTCTGCCCAAGTGTTTTATCTGCAGCTGATCAAGAATGTTTCTGTTCAGGGCATGCTAATGTGCATACATGTCATTTGTTCTGCCCTAAATGGACCTTGTTTGCCTTT
>VZTL01018422.1:2320-13271 GCA_013400535.1 Scopus umbretta | reverse complement strand
ATTAATTTCTCTGCCATGATTTTGCATTAGCATAATCCTTTGACCTAAATATGAAAGTATCAGCAAAGGATAGAAAATTGAAGTCAGGTTTAGAGCTGAATGTCCTGCTATACTTTGTGAATGGCAATAGTTTTGGGGACGGTGGCAGTGGGAACCCACACCCCCTAAAATCTAATAAGCAGAACCCAGCTTATTTTTTGAACATACAGCTTCTCTTTTGATGTTTACAATTTTTATTCCTATTGAACAATTCTGTCTTGGACTATGAGAATCTTGAATATATTTTTGGGCATCAGGTTACTTCAGGAACTTCTATCTAAAACATCAGCTTTTTAATGGCTTACAAAACCAAAAATAATTTGTTATCTCAGATAAATACACATCAGTTACAGTTGACTAAAAATTATTTTTAGCATGCAAACACACCTGAAGCACGAAGTGTCAAATGTGAAGCTTTGCTATTTTCTGATTTCAGATATGTGAATTGGGTAAATCAGCACACAGTTCTGTAGATGAACATAATTTCAGATCTACTTCCAAAACTCCAGCTGCTCCTTCTGCTAATCTCACTTCCCTTGCTGATCTTGCCTGGACACCTTAGGATAGTCCAAGGACGTATACAGGCTGCTGTCTGCTAAACCTATGTTATAAAGGTTGGTTCATCAAAATAAATGCCTTCTCTCTTATTTGATTTTTATTTTATGATTTATTGGTTCCAGTCCCTGGCATCAGTGCAGTAAACTTAAAAACCCCCAAATCTCTTTACTTCATTTAATACGTGCTACCTAGAATATCCCTGATGTGTTGTTTTGGGTTTTTTTTTAAAGAAAAGAAGGAATGTTGTTGTTGTAACTATACTGGCTCATGCTCCATGGTAAAGGAGCAATAAGGTTGCAAGCTGCATGATTCATCAATCTAGAAATGCCTGTGCAACACAGTTCTGTTCTCCTATTTGTCTGCATCATGATACTAGCTTATTGCATTTCACTGCCATTTGTCCTGGTTTCAGCTGGGATAGAGTTAATTTTCTTCCCAGTAGCTGGTATAGTGCTGGGTTCTGGATTTAGTATGAGAATAATGTTGATAACAAACTGATGTTTTAGTAGTTGCTAAGTAGTGTTTACACTAGTCAAGGACATTTAGCCTCCCTTACTCTGCCAGGTACATAAGAAGCTGGGAGGGAGCATAGGCAGGACAGCTGACCCAAACTGGCCCAAGGGCTATTCCAATACTATACGACATCATACTCGGTATATAAACTGGTGGGAGTTGGCCAGGGAGCAGCAATTGTTGCTCAGGCACTGGCTGGACATCGGTCAGTGGGTGGTGAGCAATTGCATTGTGCATCACTTGTTTTGTACATTATTATTATTGTTGTTCTTATTTTCCCTTCATTTTCTGTCCTATTAAGCTGTCTTTATCTCAACCCACAAATTTTACTTTTTTTTTTTTTTTTTTCCCCATTCTCTCCCCCATCCCACTGGGGAGGGGGAGAGTGAATGAGCATCTGTGTGGTGTTTAGCTGCCTGCCAGGTTAAACCACAACACCATTTTATAAAAGCTCAGAACAAATGATTGGTTACAAGTAAAGCAGATTAGACCCTATGCTCAGTTGTTATAAATCAAGATAGTAAAGTGAAGTTGAGACTATTTTTAATTTTTTTTTCCTGGACTGCAACTATTTCTTGCTACTGTCAGTAATAATAATAATACAATTACTGTAGAAGTAGCATCTTGAGGTCTTAAAAGGATTGTGACTGTATTGTGTTACACACTTCAAATACACCTGATGAAGTACTGGAAATGTCCCTGAAAGGAGATAGAGTCTGGAGGGACATGGAACACAGCCAGATTTGTCAGAACACCTTTTATAAAGTTCTTTTCATTAATAGACGATCTATTAATAGCAGAAAACGATTTGCACTATTCATTCACTGTGTTGCACAGTTCACACACCTGTATACAGCTGGGGCAACAGTGAGAGACCAGTCCTGCTGTATATTTACTCAGAAGTGGATGGTCATCCTCATACAACCATGGTTTCTAGACAGGTGTTCAGAAACTCCTTGGAGGTCCCTTGTGTCAGCAGGTGTGTGTTATACCTATAGTTTCTGTCTGTGTATAGCAGCCCATTTCTTCTCTTGGCATGGTCTGTTATGCCACTGCTGGTTGATGGACACATTTATCAGCCTCTTGGTGTCCTCAGTTTATCAGTTCTTGGAAGACTTTCACATGCTATCTTGTGGTGCATGTTTCCACTCTTCACCCACTGTTTTCTGGTGACTGTTCCTCCATCCACGTGTAGGTCCCTGGGCACCCTGTTCAGGCAGGCTCGAGCAGAGGAGCGTTTGAGGCAGGAGGTGCTGACTCTGACTGAGGGAGACAGAATGTGTGTGGGAGAAAGGAAGAATTCACCCTGTTGTGTAGCTGGGGAACGGGGCCACAACATTTTCCTGACTCGTCTCATCCCTGGCAGGAATCCTGTAGCCAGGCTGTGAACTGAGTCCAGGATGTCTGTGTCCTCCTTGCTCAGCCCTTCACTCTCAAGAGCAACGATTCCTTTAAATACTAGTAACATTAATTATTTGTAGGTATTTTTCACTGAATTGTCTTAGTTGATTAGTGTCATATTTAAACAAGACTTTTGTTGAGTAAAGTGTCAGTTTTCCTTACCATAATATGTACCTCAGGACCATAATATATACCTCAGGTTAGGGCAGAATATTTGAAGTGGCTTGACAGGGCCTTTTTTCTAATCCACTTTATGCTGGTGGAAATAACTTAATCTGAAGTTCCTGGTCTTAAAAGTATTCTTGAGACTCTCATTTCCTTGTCCTAATATCCTTAGGAGTGATTATAATAATAAAACAAATAATCTTATTGTTTTAAACCATACTTACAAGAGGACATTATGCAGAGCAAGAATGGGTTAAATGACCAAACTGTATGTAATTAACTGAATTGGAATGCCTTCTTGAGACATGAGGGTGGGATGACCTCTATGTTTGATAAGTAAACAGCCTATTGCTGCCACTGGTGGGAAGCAAATAATAAAATATAGTTAGTATAGGTATCTTTGCCTGATACTAAACTTCACATTTCAACTCTGGTTGAATGTAATCTTACTGTTTTTGACTATGTCACTTGCAACAAATTGTTCTCCTGTTTATACATGAAGAGCCATTGACTTTTCTGGGAATTTAAGGAAGGGAAGACGGCACCAGAACTTGGCCAATCATGAAGTGTGCAGTAAAATTTTGACTGTCAGATGGAACACCTTTGGAAGATTATTCTGCAGACATGTTTTGGCTTGGGAAAACTGGTGGTCTCTCCTAAAAAGAAAGAAAAAAAAAAAAAAAGGCATAATTGCACCTTTGCTTTTGGACCTAAGAATGGGACCGATTTCCAGGCTATCCGGAAAGATTTAGAACAGCAAATTCATATCAGGTCAGAAAAAAACCAGAAAATTATAATTACAAGAAAGTACTCTGATTATTTTTTCTTGTGTAATTCAGTTGAGTCATCTCTCAGGAAGGGCATTTGATCATTAAAGTCTTGTTCTGTTTAATTATTATAGAACAACTTGACTAACATCTGAGCCAATTTCCCCAATGCTGCCTCAAAGTTGGAATAGACAGAAAAGGACTCAAACTTTCAGATTGATTTAATGCATAGCTAAAGATGAATAGCCAGAAATGGAAGGGGAAATGTGGAACAGTTCTGTCAAAACCCTTGATTGAGCAAAACAGGTATTAGACTACTTTGAAATGTTGAGACTACTTTTAACGGTGGGACTAGGTTTGCTTAAAGGTGCATTGAAATCAGTAAGAGAGAAATGCCTAACCTACTTATGCATTTTTGCAAGTTGCACTGGATTTCTGGCTAAAATGCAGGTGCTTTGCTGTCTTTGTAAGTATGTGGAAGGCTGGATTTGTGTCAGGACCCTGAGGGCACTAATAGGCTTTAATGACCATCCTTACCTGGGACTTACACCCATTAGAACCTTTAGCCCCTCCCCTGAGCTACACTGGGGGAGCACTTGTCTCTAGTGCAGCCACAGTGATGCCTGATGTCTGGCCTGGCTGTGGATCCCCTTGATGCAGACCTCGACCTGTGGACTGGCTTCTTGGCTTGACCTGCAACCTGCCTTACCACCATGGTATTGCCTTATGACTTGGACTCTTGCTTGGACCTGTCTACCGTCTCAGGTTCTGCCCTGATCCCCAATTTGGGGTGGTGGACGGGCCCCAGCTGGCAACACCCTACCCTGCTGGTCCCCATGAGGACCCCCTGCTGCTCCTGGCTCACCTTCCCTTAGGGAGCAGACCTGCTTTTGTTGCTCCCTGACGGCTTCTTGTGGTGTTGGTTTGTGTTTGGTTTTTTTAATACTTTTGTTATAATAAAATGAATTGTATTCTGCAGACTTCTCTTTCAGTCCACTGGCTTCACAGAGATGTCTGAATTAGATCTGATACCTAGCCTTTAAACAATTAGTGCTAGATGAGCAGAAGCACACTCAAAATGAACTCAGAATTTCCCCTTCATCTCTAGGATTTGGCATTATTTGAGTTTTTTGACCTAATTCTCTTCCCTGAGCTTGGTGGTTTCAAAGATTTTCTTGCAGGTCTCCTGTATTATAGATGCCCATTACCCATTCCCTGAAGACCAGATATAATCCTTTCATCTGTCCTGTGTGGTTATTACTGCCTGCTGCAACAAATCAGCACAGCTTTAGTAGCTTTAGATGGATATCTATGTAATCTCTTCGTAGGCTGACCAGCAGAATCCCCCTACTCACCGGTACAGTGATCTTTCATATTCATCATGTGAGTATTCAAGTGCTCAGATTCTACTAATAGGAATACCCTGGAGAGAAGATAATAAGCTTCAAGGAAGGCAAATATTAATCTTTGGTTTTGAGGTATTTGTTGAAAACATTTAAAGCTGCATATCTGTCTGATTTTAAAATTTGCAAGTTGAACCTTGTTTGATTATTCACTTTAGTTGGAGAGCACGGTCAATAAAGTAGGACTTGTGTGAGGGAAGTTTCAGTGGAAGCTAATTACAGGTAATCAGGGAATAGGCAAAGTATACAGTAATGAATCTTAATGCCCCAAAGTTAATGATTACTTTGTCATTGATTTCACAGTGGACTAGATTTCACGGAAGACCTATGTGACTTTGAGAGAGGAAATTTTCCTAATGCATAAGTCAGTTTCATGTAAATAACTATTTGCTGAAGTAATTTTCGTAATTAAGAATGTGTGAAAAGTTAGATTTATTTGCAGATGATTCACGAATACAAAACAAAAATTGACAGAATGAGTTATCTTCTTTGTTCAGTTCTACTTTTTGTCTGTTACTGCTGGTAATACCAGTTAGTATCTCTAGCTCTCTGTGGCTGAAGAAGTTAACCTGATTGATAACCTGTTAACCAGTTCAGTCTGAGCAAAAGCTGCAGTCAAAAACTGATCACAAAGTTATACAGTGAGTCAGGGGACTGAAGAATAAAGATACTAGGCTTGTTATTTGTGAGTGGAAGAAGCATATCCAAAAGAGTGCTTTCTACCAAGGAAGCAGCTATAGATTTTGTAATAATGCTTTTCATGGTAAATGATGGTTCCAAATAAATACACTACAAATATCAAAAAGTCTGAAAAATGTTAAGTTTTAATTGTTGTAAAATCAATAGGGTTGTAAAAAGGAGGACAGTCCATTAACACTCTGTGTTTTTATTGCACGAGATAAATTTTTCAGGGTTTTTGTGGGTTTTGTTTTTGGTGAATTTTAGACCTTCAGAGTGCAAATGTGAGAGAAGTTCATAAAGGGGACAGATGCTACATGACCCAGGCTGCAATTGGACTTCCCCCCTCTCCTTGAGTGGAGAAATATCCACAGAAATATCAACAGACGAGGAGAAACCTGAGGTGGTCAACAACTTGTTTGCCTCAGTCTTCACTGGCAACCTCTCTCCTCACCCCTCCTGAGTTGATGGTCCACAGGATGGGGAACAGGGGCGTAAAGCCCCCTCCCACTGTAAGGGAAGACCAGGTTCATGACCACCTGAGAAACCTGAATATACATAAGTCTATGGGACCTGATGAGATACATTCCAGAGTCCTGAGGGAATTGGCTGATGTAGTTGCCAAGCCACTCTCCGTAATATGTGAGAAGTTATGGCAGTCACGTGAAGTCCCTGGTGACTGGAAGAAGGAAAACATTATGCTCATTTTTAAAAAGGGAAGAAACGAGGACCCTGGGAACTACTGACCTGTCAGCCTCACCTCTGTGCCTGGGAAGATCATGGAACAGATCCTCCTAGAAGCTATGCTAAGGCACATGGAGGACAGGGAGATGATTCGAGACAGCCACCATGGCTTCACCAAGGCCAAGTCCTGCTTGACTAATCTAGTGGCTTTCTATGAAGGAGTGACTGCATCAGTGGACAAGGGAAAAAAAGAAAATCTGGACTCCTGTAAAGCCTTCAAAATGGACCCCACAACATCCTTCTGTCTAAATTGGAGAGATAAGGATTTGATGGGTGGCCTATTCAGTGGATAAGGAATTGATAGATGGTCACATCCAGAGGGTGGTGGTCAATGGCTCAATGTCCGAATGGAGACCAGTTACAAGTGGTGTCCCTCAGGGGTCCATACTGGGACCAGTGCTGTTTAATATTTTCATCAGTGACACAGACAGTGAGATCGAATGCACCCTCAGCAAGTTTGCAGATGACACCACGCTGAGTGGTGCAATTGACACACCAGAAGGATGGGATGTCATCCAAAGAGACCTGGACAAGCTGGAGAGGTGGGCCTGTGTGAACCTCATGAGGTTCAACAAGGCCAAGTGCAAGGTCCTGCATCTGGCTCAGGGCAACCCCTGATGTCAATACAGGCTGGTGGATGAAGGAATTGAGAGCAGTCCTGCGGAGAAGGACTTGGGGGTACTGATGGATGAAAAACTGAACATGAGCCAGCAATGTGTGCTTGCAGCTCAGAAAGCCAACTGTATTCTGGGCTGCACCAAGAGTGGCCAGCAGGTTGAGGGAGGTGATTCTGCCACTCTATGCTGCTCTGGTTTGAGATTGGATATTAGGAAAAATTTCTTTACTGAAAGAGTGGTGAAGCATTGGAACAGGCTGCCCAGGGAGGTAGTGGAGTCACCATCCCTGGAGGTATTAAAAAAAAACATGTGGATGTGACACTTCAGGACATGGTTTAGTAGGCATGATGGTGTTGGGTTGATGGTTGGACTGGATGATCTCAGAGGTCTTTTCCAACCTTAACGATTCTATGATTCTATGACCTCACCTGGAGTACTGCATCCAGCTCTGGAGCCCCCAGCGCAAGAAGGATATAGAACTGTTTGAGCCAGTCTAGAAGAGGGCCACAAAAATGATCCGAGGGCTGGAGCACCTCTCCTGCGAGGACAGGCTGAGAGAGTTGGGATTGTTCAGCCTGGAGAAGAGAAGGCTGCAGGAAGACCTTATTGCAGCCTTTCAGTACTTAAAGGGGGCCTACAGGAAAGATGGGGACAATCTTTTTAGCAGGGCCTGTTGTAACAGGAGAAGGAGTAATGGTTTTAAACTAAAGGAGGGTAGATTTAGATTGGCTATAAAGAAGAAATTTTTTACAATGGGGGTGGTGAAACACTGGAACGGGTTGCCCAGAGAGGTAGTGGGGGCCCCATCCCTAGAAACATTCAAGGTCAGGTTGGACGAGGCTCTGAGCAACCTGATCTAATTAAAGATGTCCCTGCTTACTGCAGGGGGGTTGGGCTAGATGACTTTTAAAGGTCCCTTCCAACCCAAAGCATTCTATGATTATATTCTATGCCCTTGCCCTACTTGTGTCTGCTGAAAGAAAGAAGATAGTTCAGTTTTTGTGCCTAATTGTATTGCTGGACATCTTAATAAATTTAACAAAGCCTCTAGGTTTTTAACTGTGATTCTTAACCAAGGTCAGGGTTCAGAGCATGGGGTTATTGGTGGCTGTATTTAATACTGAGATGCCCAATGATAAACCTAGGGCTGGGCTTTGTAAGACAAATTTCTGCAGATCTGAGGAATGAGGCACCACACATGGATGCAGAGCTGAAGAGGAAACAACCCATGAGAAGAGAGGGGTGAAAGTAGTGGCTGAGGGGGTTCCCTGGTTCTTATCACACCATGTGGAGCTGTGAGAGGGATGGGCTCTGGAAAGGCTGGGCTAAACTAAAAACCAGAGGAAAGAAAATGAATAAGGTAAAGCTGAAAAGGATGTGAAGGAAAAGAAAGGAGACAGGCAAGATGGGACAAACAGTCAATTGCTCAGGAAAATCAAATTGCTGGGGATATTTATATATGTAAAGTTTTGTTTCGTGGGGCTTTATTCTCATATTTCTAACCCATAAGAATAACCACTACTCTGACTGAGGAAGTTGCTCATATCCTGTGGTGGAAGAATCAGCTCCAGGCATCAGTTCTAGCAGCATTTAGTTTTGCTAGATAGATAAAACCCACATTAACTGACAAATAAAAATCATTATCACATGAGTTTCTATTATGTTTGCTCAGTCTCTAGTGTATGGAGCAGATATTACCAACTCATCTCACATAAACTGCTCAGCAGGTGGCTGATAATGGCTTCAGGCTGATCCAGGCAGGGTCATGATGCGGGGCAGAGTCACACTTCTAGTCAGTGTATCGAGCCACTCTTGAAACCACAGCTCAAAACCACAGCTGTCATTCAGCATCCTCCCTGCAAGACATTCTTGGTACTCTGAATGCACTTACAGCCGTCGTTTCACCCTTTGGGTCTTCCTTGGGCAATTTAATTCATAAAGCAGACAAACAAAACATACTTAGATACTGCAGGTTTTTATAATCTGTTTTCTGTTCTTTTTTTAGTTTGCCATATTTCTTTTATGCTCTGTATTAACATCCATACAAAGCAGAGCAGTACAATTGTGAGACCGGAGGGCAGTCAAAAGAAAAGTTTTCCCTTGTGTGCAATTTTTACTTTTGCAGTTCAGATCTTCAAAAGCAAAGGAATTTTATTCTTGTTTATCTCATCTTTAACGTTAACTGTAATCTGCACTGCTGAGGTGGGTGCTGCTGTTTGGGGTACCCATTATGTCATAACTACTAAAAAATGATGTAAAAATGATGATGTACTGACTACTGGGAAATGATGTAAAAATCCCATATTCATTCCAAAATGTGCTAAGATGCTCCTAGTATCCCTCTAATTCATTTAAAACAGCTTCCTTGTTCATCTTTGTTCCAACAAGCCAAGAAATAAAGTTCAGTATTAAAAAAAAAAAAAAGGCATATTCTGGGCACTAGCAGTCTGTGTGTGTGTCCCACTTCAGAGGTTGAGCAATGCTGGAGGGATCCATTTTTCTGCCTGCTGTAGCTCTCTTGATTATTTTTTTAGTCAGATATCAAACAGAAAACTGACAAACTTTAGATAGTCTTAAAACTGATGGTAATAGGGGAAGATTGTAGAACATAACTGGATTGTACTTTTGCAGCTGAATTGCTATTGATTTTAGAGAATGTAAAATCTCATTGTGAGACAAGCATCTCTAGCCCTTAGCAACACCTTGCCTGCAAGGGGCAGGGCAGTATCTTGCAAATGACTTCTCTCTTTCTAAGATGATGACTTGTAGCATGTAGTTCTGCTTTTTTTTATAGCCTAGCTGCTATAATTTAACTCTCTGATTAGTCCTTCTTCTGTTGCAACCATTAGTAGACATTATGTTGACTTCAGCTGTATGGACCTGTGTTGTATTAGAACAAACTGGTGATGATTTTGTATTAAAAGTTGCACTGTAACACCTATTTTCATGGGTATAAAAGGATCTGTCATAGCAAAAAGAAGATACAGTCCCAACCCAATGAAGTGGGAACTTATTTGAGCCCAAAATGTATTTCACAAGTAGTAGGAATATATTTAAAATATTTGTGGTTTTAGTATGATTTTTCTTTCTTACCTTTCTCTTGCAGATTTTTTTTTTTCCAAGGAAGTTACATTTTGCTTACCTTATTTCATTTTGCACATAAGGAAAGAACATAAAACATTTTTGCCATGTTTTGCTCATGTTCCCCCTTACAAAGCATTTTACCAAAAAAAAAAATATTCATTTTTTATCAACAAGGCACAGCATAAAATCATTAATTATTATACAGAGATTACATCTTATTTGTAGTCTTTAATCACAGAAAATCATAGTGGCAAAGTTGGATTTTGTATGGCTTTATTACTATAAAGGATATGAGACAAAGGGAAATGATATGATTTCTGCTTTAACTTTTATACAACCATATAAAAGAAATGTATGCAGTTGTAAACTTTTTTCTTTATATTGGTCCATTTTACCAATAGATCCTTTTGTTAAAAGATATTGTTTTGCTGGATAGCCTATAGATGTCTCACAAGCATATTTATGTTCTTTATTCTTGAGGAAAATATTTGTTTCCAGGCTCTATTAACACAAATTGTTTCTCTGTGTAGTGTATATATATACATAATTATGGAAATATGTCACAAATCATTCTACAGGGTGTAGCTTTCATTTTCTTTTGTAGTGATATCAAACAGCAGTATAATTATGGGGAGCAACATGTAGTGACATCTTTAACTTGCAAAGACAAGGTGTCACATCTAATACAGTACAAATCTAATAGGGTAATACAACATGACAGCAGTGAGTTCAGACTCTGCATGCTCAGATATATGTTGATATACATGTTGGAAAAAAGCAGAACAGAGTTCAGGAAGCAGAAGGCTTGTGAGTTTTATTAAGCTAGATGTATAAAAACAATAGTCTCCCGTCCTTTTGTTTTGCAAGTTAGCAAAGTTCTGATGGCCCAGAATCTCTAATTTTTTTCCAGACATCTAGTTACTTTATTATTAAAACCCATGATACTAAAAAGTAACTGGCACACAGTTGATATTTTACCTTT
>VZTL01018421.1:0-26046 GCA_013400535.1 Scopus umbretta | reverse complement strand
AAAAAAAAAAAAAAAAAGTATCCAGATTCAGGAGTGTGCAGAGATGAGAACCATGAACAGCCATGGCCCAAAATGCTTTGGCTGAAGAGAACTTGGGACCAGTGATAGAGCCCATCCAGAACCCACCAATGTCTTTTCAGAGAGACACCAGGATGTAGGAGACTGTACGTAATCAGATAGCTGTCTTTCCTCAGCACATTTGTCCACAGAGCAGAACAAAAGTGTTTCTCCTTTAGGTAAGGGTAGAAATGGTGCTGCTGCCTTGCTCAGAGGACACTGTCACAGTTTGGTTTGGCATGGTGCTGGCCTGGTGGAGGGGTGGTGGTTGTGCCACAGGACACATCCAAATTGCAGCACAGGTTTGCTCAGTGTTACGGAAGCTGCAGCATGCGCGAGAGTCCTGTCACCATGACTGTGGCAGTCACTCTGCCCTTTGTAATTTCCCATTTTTCATTATATTTGAATCTCACTTGTGCTGCTCATCTCTGGTCTGTTGCACTTGTAATTGTAGCAATGTCCTCTGTGTTGTCTCCCTGACTTGCCTCAGTCAGATCACACAAAACAAATTTCTGAAGGAGAAAATAGGGCTTTCAGCCTATGCAACATAGCCAAAAATAGTTAACTCTGAAATGTTATTTACAATTTTATCTCCTTCTACCTCCTGGAGGTAGAAATGCTGCTGGAACCCTCTGTGAGAAAGATGCTTGCCAGAGGGTGGAACGCATGAAAAAGCGTAATTTGAATCATCCTATGAAGGTGGCCATGCTATGGAGGAGGAGAAGAGCAACCTCTCTGTTTCTTCCCTGTTTCACTCCGTCTGGAGACGGATGTTGAACACAGGGAGTAGGAGGCAGAGTGGAGGCACATGAGGAGCTTTGTACCTTCCACTCGCCGTATTTGAAGATACCAGCCCACTTGCTCAGGCTTGCCCTCTCCGCTTCAGCCTGTTCTTTTATACATTAAGGAAGACCAGGGAGTTATACTGAGGCAGGCCTTCTACATCCAAGTTAAACCAGTTATTTTATAGTTTTATAATATCAAACACACTGTGGCTCACTCTGTGCACAAAACATAAGCACAAACCCTGGATTCTGCTCAAGGCCTCAGAAGTGAGGGGCTGATCTTCATACAGATCCCCTATCAAAGGTGATTCTCTTTGCCTATGAAGGTGAAAAGAAAAGGTAAAGGTTTCAGGATATCTGAGGTAGAAAGGGGACATGCCTGGCTCTGTGGAAGCAGTACCAGTGAGAGAGAAAGACATATCAGTCTTGCTACATCCAGCTA
Source organism: Scopus umbretta (assembly GCA_013400535.1). NCBI lineage: Eukaryota > Metazoa > Chordata > Aves > Pelecaniformes > Scopidae > Scopus > Scopus umbretta. The sequence continues at coordinate 24,762 of VZTL01018421.1, read as the reverse complement.
CTCCATAAAAATATAATTTGCTTCACCCATGCTCAAGCAGTGACTAGTATCTCTTATAGTAACAGAGATAAGAAGGGCTTGTCATGCTGGAGAAGTCATCACACAGTTAAAGAACACAACCTGCTACCACCTGGCTTTCATTTTTACACTATGAATAGGAAGACTTTCTCAGGGTAACCAGAAAACCATAAATCCTTATTGTAATATGACCTTTCATGCACTAAAAGTTGACATTAAAGTGCCCTCTGATTATATAATCTTAATATTTCAATTGAATAAAGAGTACCTGTGCTTGTATATATGTGTAGGAATAAAAAGAAGAAGAAAAGGATAGAATAAAAAAGGTTTATAATAAAAAATTATTTAGGCAGTCATCAGAACAGCTAAATAAAATTATGTATGAGCTATGTCATTTAAGGCTTAGTAAGGATTTTGCAATCTAATTGTGTCAGCAGTCTGAGAGATCTGTTTCTACTGACACCACTGTCCCCTGAAGATGCTTTGCAATGTGGTCCAGGGTGACATTTTCCCTGGCTTTAGCTGCTCACCAGCACAAATACAACTTAATCCACTGCCTTTGAATTGCCACAAATACGTACAGAAGGATCTATATTTTTCTTAAATTTAGCAGCTCTATGTCTGAGGAAAATTTGGTATTGGAACTGCCGCATTGAAAGCCAAGAAAAAAAATCCTGTGGAGCTGTAGGTGCATGGTGTAATTACTGCCCTCAAATCAGCCGGCTCCAGAGCAGCACGGAGTGAAATGCTTCATGACAAAGACTGCCTGAGCTGACCAATAACTTGACATCCAGTTTGTTTGGTCTTTGTATCACCACTGAGAAAGGATAAAGCTTCATGTCTGCCTATGCAGGGTGAATATAAATTATCACAGTATTTACTAGCGATACAGTAGCACTATATACACACCTCAAGACAAAGTTGAATAGATCTGCATCTCTATGGAATATGAGGTTATACAGATGGCTGACACAACTGCTCCTGCAGGATTTGCAATAGTATAAATATGAAAACTAACTTTGAATCAAAACAATCTTATTAAATAAGCATTCATGTCAATGGCATGGACAACGCATTGTTTATTTTATCAGACATACCCACTTACTCCACTAGTTCAACAAAGCATTGTATATCGATTTGACAAAGATACTGTCAAATCACGTTGAGTGACTGCTGGTGGTACCAGTACAGATCGTAATTTATATTCTGGAACTGTGCCCTCTCTGCCATCTTGGATATTCCTATAAAATCTTATAAGATGCATGAAAAAAATCTATTCCGCATTTTTCAGATTTATGACTCTCAAATGAAAGAAGGAACAGAAATAATCTTTCCATTTGTCAGCCTGTCATCTACATGGAACAGACACAGCTGCTGTTGCTGCAAGAAAATTCTATTACAGGTGCAAAATGGACATTTTCTTCACAAATATTTTTGTCATTAATTTAGCATGAAAATCTATGAAATCTTAGGGCAATAGAATACTCATTTCATCTTATGAACAAAAAGACAAATCACAATTCACTTCAGGTTTTGACTTGGTTACTTTGTGCAGCTGAAAAGCTAGCAAATTCTGTGTAGTGCTCAGATGTGCATGTGCCTGTTTTTGAGAAAGGTAATATGCAAAGTTGCTCCTTCACTTCAGTATTCCACCGAGGAGATAATGATGGGATACCCTACACGGTTCCTTGAAAGTATCAGGGAATGATGGCCACCCATTCCAGCAACCTTTTTCACTTATCTCCTCAGTCAGTTATGGCTGAGCACTGTCTCTAGACTAGAGATAACTAAGAATGAGGTTTGGTGGTTTGTTTGTTTGTTTTTTTTCCAGAAGAACATCTTGCTTAGGAAATACATGCAATGGTGAAATTTCATCAGTAAACATTAGTTTGATGGTAATATTAAAAGCTATCTGAAATGCAAAATAAGGAACAAAATTTAAATAAGAATAAAATTAATATAAATTAAAAACCTTAGAGAAAAAGGGTACAAATCCTCACCTGACCTACTGTAGTAGCATGTAATGTCCCTGTACCCTGTCCCAAGCACTTCCACAGGACACAGATGGGAGCCTGGAGAGTGCAACTTGGCTGGGAATATGCAAGGTATAAAGAGCGCTTTGCTACGCACTTGACTTTCAACCATCCGCTCCCTGGGAGGAAGCAGCCATTTCACCCTTACACAGCAGGTCATCCTGAACCCCATTTGACAGAGGACTTGACCGTTGCTCCCTGCTCTGATCTAGTGTAGACAGACCCTACCTTACTTTCTCTTATTCTCCTCACTCCTCTGAAACTATTTCTCTTCCTGAAATTTGCATGGGTTCCTTTGTCACCCTCCTTTCACTCTTCCCCCTCCTGTCCCATCTGTAACCTGAAGGGTCCTGAGACAGGGGGGTCGCTGGCACCTTGCAAAGTGATGCCTTGCTGTCCCCCACCTTTCTACCTTCTCCCTGTCTTCTACTTCTCCAAAGGATCTCATGGGCTAATTGGAGGGGGTAGAGAATTGGAAACTACTAAATATCAGTTGGAAAAAGAATCAAAGTGCAACATGTAACTCAGCTGGGAAAACAAACTGTTTCCTATCCTAGAAGTCTTCAAGAACAAATACATGACATAAATGCCAAGCATTTGTACTGATCTGTCAATGCAGGTGCAGCACCAAATGGCTGAAAATATAATAAAACTAATACTTGTAGGCCTCTTACATTTAAGAAAAGAGGGAAGGCTTGAAACTACAAAATCAGCTATATACCTGTGAGTCTGATCTGTCTGTGTGCATGGCTTCAATGCGAATTTCCAATGAAAGAAAAATCAGATTTAACTACAAATGGGTAGTGCATTAAAATGCAAAGTGAGATTATTGAACTGACTAACCACATATTTTGAGAAGATAACTGTTTCTCAAAGTGTAGAAGAACTAGTCTCTATGGATTTCAGTAAGGAATTTAGCATGATGCCACCTAAATAATATTTCTGTGTAGTGTAAAACAAAGTTCTGAGAGCAGATCTCAGCAAAAACAAAGTTTCCATTTTACAGTTACTTCTCAAAGCAGACTGCGTTTCAAAATCAGAGATCCTATAGAGCAAACAGATTCCAGCATGGAAACTTGATGTTTGCTTAATTTGGACAGCTGTAGACTTCATGCAACTATTTGCAACAAAGAAATACTGAACACTGGTAGGATAATATAAAAATCTGCTGTGTTCAGAATTCAGAGATGTTCTGCAGCTCATGTATTTAATGACATATTATAGACTGAATGGACAATTTTTTCATATTCTAAGTTCTTGCAAACAGAATATATCTAATTATTTCTTAGATTCATTAGGATACAAGGGACAGAAAAAAGGAAGGAACAGAACCTGAACTCTTTTACTTCTGCCATGATGACATCAGTAAAGCTCTAATTTTCTGAGAAAAGTTATTTTAAAGTTTTGAGAATAAAACACTAGGTAATTCACCATTTTTATTCTGAGACTGTTATGTTTATCCTTTGGTTTTAGTGGAGTTGGCATGCTCATAAATCCCACCTTTCTCTGGCTGTTATTTCTGTCTGGCAAATTATTTTTTTATTCACAAGGCAATAAAAGGTCACTGGGAAGAGGAATATAATATTCACTCTCATAAAATAAAGTTAAAGAGTATTTAGCATTTATATCTTTCCAGGGTGGTAAACAAAATATGGTTTATTTGACTCAATGAAGACCTATGATACTGAAAGAGATAAATCTAATGACTTGTTTTAACAGAATAAGATAAATCTTTCAAGACAAATCTTCAATAATGCCATGTTGTTCCTGTGGAAGTCCACTACATAATTATACATAGGTGCCCATAGAAAGAGCAGTGTTTTGGTTCTTACCTGCCAGAATTATTTATGAGATGCACAAGTAGATTTCTTAAACACTTCTGGAAGTACAGCACACTTCTAAATTGCTAGTCTATTAAATTATAAAAGCAAAACATTGCTTAACAAAGTTTAGTTCTAAATTTGATTATAAAATTGCAGGAATAACAGAGATTTTCCATTTTTCATCAAGCTTTATTTGACTGAGGGCTGGTTCCTGTGGTGTGCTTTTGAGAACTGAAGCAATTTAATTCCTTTTGAAAGGAAAATTTAGTTCTGCTTAGTAGGAAAATTGAATTCTGCTTGGGATACTTGGTTCAAAAAATGATATAGCGGCTAACCAACTAAATGTACCTAAGTGTATACCACAGCCAGAATAAGCCAGAATTTTTTAGAACAAAATTGTATGTGAAAACACAGGGGAAGAATGCATAATAAGGTATGCTTTGCATTTTGCAACTACAATATTCACTTTAATTTTCTTTTTTATATGATTTCTTCACATTCACATTCTTTTAGTGCAACCTGGAAGAACAGGAGTTGTGCCAGAGAATTGTACTGGCCCCAAACAGTTCCTTAGCAAGGAGGAGAATTTTATATTCACAGCCCAGATTTTTCCTGGTTGAGCTCATGTATTAATTGTGATCTCTTATCTGGACATCTAACAGAAAAGAAACAAACAGGTTATTCTGCCAATGGAGCGTTGAAACAAGGTTTTCTCCTAAATGTGGACTCAGCTTCAGAGATCAGAAAGAGTGAAGTTAAACATCCTTCTGCATCTGCCCTATGGCTTCTATCCGCTATTCCCCATCTTAGCTCTGATCAGTCTCAGCCTATTCTGGCCATGCTCATTGCAAACTTCAGTTCATTTCATTAGTCCACATTTTGCTTAAGTAACAGAAATGGAAGTGCTCATTTCTCGAGAACTTTTTATTCTTACATTTGCTGTCAAGCTGATGCCCCACCATGAGAGGGAACTATTGCAGAGAAAGTCCTTCTCAGTCACAACAGCACTGGACAGTATAAGGCCAGTCATTCAGCTGGGAGAAGGGGGGGGTGTGTGTGTGAGTGTGCAGTGCACAGGAGTTGTGCAGCCACTCAGCATGCTCCATTAAGGTAGAATTTTCAGAGAAAATGCTGTTGGTGTCCAAAAAAAAAATCATCTTGCAAAGTTAAGATTTAATTAACTGTTCTCTGGGAAGCTTAGCTTGAAATAACTGGCCCATGTTGACGCATGGTAGACCTTTACATTTCAAATTCTTATTGAAGGATTACATTGAAAAAACAAGACTAGCTTTTTAAATTTTGGGCAACAATTTCCTTATTCCTATTATTGTTCTCAGAAGTAGCTGAAATACTTTTACTGAAAAGGAAGGAAAGCAGAGAGATACAAGTGGGAAAGAGAGAGAGAGGGAAGGAAGGAAGGAAGGAAGGAAGGAAGGAAAGAAGGAAGGAAGAAAGGAAGGAAGGGAGGAGGAAGGAAGGTAGGAAGGAAGGAAGGAAGGAAGGGAGGAAGGAAGGGAGGAAGGAACGAGGAAGGAAGGAAGGAAGGAAGGAAGGAAGGAAGGAAGGAAGGAAGGGAGGAAGGAAGGAAAAGAAAGAAAGAAAGAAAGAAAGAAACAAACAAACAAACAAACTTTTGAGGGAAATTATGGCACCTGAAATTTATGTCTGACACAGAACTGGAGTTTCACAGGCAATTGAAACCAGAAGTTCATACTGATGAGAAAGAACCTGAAGTAGAGGTATTGCCATTAGCTTTGCCTAAATGAGTCACATTTTCAGTCAAAGGCTCTTAAACAATTTTGATTCTGGGAGGTGGGAAAACAGAAAAAGGAAAAGAACAAGTCTGGTGTACCTAAAGCTAGGAATCTAAGCAAAACTGATTTGGTTTACCCTTACTGCTTAGTTTCCAGCATTCCCACTGGAGTTAGGGAAAGCTTCAGGCACTCAGCATCTCTTACAACCCAGCTTTTTTGTTTGGGTGCCTAAGTCCATGCAGAAGACCATGCTGTTGTTTTTTTCCAGTAAATAAGCCTTAATCCTTACACAGTTTTTCTCTCAATTAGTGTGATTCACTAGGCATATCTGCTTTGTAAAGAAATTGATAGATTCAACAGAACAAAGCTGTACTTCCAGTGCTCTAGTAACCATGGAAAACAAGACCTTCAGAGGTCCTCTAACTCCATTCCCTGCCTGAAGGCAGCAGCACCTACACCTAGACCATCTCCAGCAGATGAACTTCTGCTTTATGCTGATGGAGTCTTAAAGAAAGTGGGGAAATGGTCCCAATAAGCAAACAGGAAATAAGAAAAATGCTTACTCTTTTGCACAGTAGTTTTGATAATCAAGTTACTTGCGTTGACTACCATTTCTCTACTATTCACTAATTAGATACTAGAACTATTTTCAAGAGTAACACAAGCAGGATTTGGCCAAATCTGAAAGAGTCCTTTACCAATCACATATGCACGCATTTGTAATCTAAAAACTAGATTTCTAAAACTAAACGTTCTTCCCTTGTTCAGCTGTCCCGTTGTTGGTTTGGAGAACTTCCTCCACTTATATCAGGATCTAAACATCCCAATCCTGCAGAAGAAAAAACTTCCCCTAATTTGTCTGCTTGAAAATCCACATCTCCAATAAGCATTTAGCTTTTGGCTATTACTCTTTTTCAGTAAAGGACCGCCCTGATGTGGTACTGGAAACTGCCCAAGTGATGCCATTTCTGGTAGAAAGATTTTTTCACAACAAGGTCTCAAAGAGTGATTGAGGCTTGATGGAACTTTTTCTTCCTTTCTATCTCAGTATTGAAAATCAAATATAATCACTATTTATCCTTCCACCTGCACAGCTCCCTGCCTTGGGCTTCTCAAGTGGCACCATGTAACTTCATAACTCCCATAAATCAGGTAATCCTGTGTATTCAGTCCTAGAGGTGCCATGAACTCATTTTTTAACCCAACAAGATTTATTGGGTGGTGATTTCTCATGCCTTCTGGCACCTCAAGACAGTGGATATTTATATTTTTCTTCCCAACTTATTCTTTAACATTTCAAAGCAATGACTGTATATCACAGTTTGTGTTCCAAAAGTATGACCTCATGACGAACTCCCTACGCATCAATACGCACAGGATCTAAGTGTTCTGCTGTTTTTTTCCATGGCTGACTGTGCTGCAGATTTTTACAATGAAAGAACGGCTGTATCTGGAACGGTGTGTTTTGCACTGTTGTTTTGAAAGACCTTGTGATGTGCCAGTATAATGGATCTCCCCACCTTGCTGTTTGTAGAAACTGGCAAGCTACAGGTGGTATATTATGCCCTGAATGACAATCTGTTACCAAATCTTGTCACCAAAGTTTCAAAAGACTATTAAGAAGATTAAGAAATTATCTGTAAATAGGCTACTACAGGCAGTTTCTCTCTTAATAGTAAAGTGTCCTGATTCTCCAGTGGTTGAAGACAGAATGATTGTCATCTTTGTCAGGAAAATGCTAAACCTATTGCAGGAATCAGCAAAACTACAGTTTTACAGGAGCAATACTGTTCAGATTAACTTTCCTATTCTCATACTGAAATAGTGAGAGTTGAAGGTTCCCTGAAAAGCTAAATATCCAAGGGAAAAGAAACAGTGGGAAAAGAAACAATAGGAAAACTGCACATTTGAGCCAGGCTTAAACTGCTTGCCCTGGAACAAAGCCCATGCTGCAAAGCCTAGCAAAGAAAGCATATACACTGGAGCAGTGAAATGCAACACAGTCTAGTCAACACTCTTCTACATTATGGTCAGTAAAGACACGTGATTTTATATTGACTTAACATGTCTAACAAATGATTGTCTATTCTGGCTTCTGCTGTATTTGGTTTCCTGATCTCTGTGCCATTTTGATTAGACCACTAAGGAGCTGGTGAGTGTAGAGCTAACCACAGCCATGGCATCCCATTGCAGTCACATATCCACTAACTGTCAGCTCAATAGTCTGCAAAGATAGCTCTCCTTGTTATAAGCATTAGACTGCAATATGAATATTGTGAGGTCTCCCAGCCTGTTTTTAAGTTCATGACTAGGACTGAATTGGGGTCAGGGTCACAGAAACATGCTAATTTTACAGCTTGATGTTCAAACTCATTGTGGTAGAGCAAGAAGCATATGATTGATTAATATTGCTGTTTCCATTAACTGTGCCTGGATAATGATTAGCACTAGTAAGGGTTCTGATTAGATTTACAAAATATAGATGATAAATTATTATTTTTACTACATGATCCTGAAAGAACAGGGACTTGGGACAAGCACCACGGCCAAATGGGAATAACTTTTTTTTTTTACCCTTTGCAGCTATTAGCACTAAAGCTGGAGTTCAAGTAGTGCCACAGACACCAGGAACTGACTAACTTTATTATTATTACTGTATGAAACTTAACACCTGAAGAAATAGGATGACAGTGGATGTGAAATGGAAAACCAGTTATGTTTGATTTTGGCCAGGGGAGAGGTGTCTAAACACTATTAAGAATTATTGTTAACATTAGGACAAAGGCTGGCAAAAAGGATTACAGAAAGCAGTGGCTGAAGTGCTCAGTTTATTTACCTATCCTGCCAAATCCACAGGTTAACCAGTGAAGTCGTCCGAACTTACAATTATCCAGCAGTCATTTTCATAGTTGGAAAAGAGTGTTTATGGTAGACACAAGGACCTCCAGGTACTGAGTAATAAAGTCAACGTGTACTGGACTTCTGCTCTCATGTGAACTAACTCTATGTGGCTGCTGTTACCTGTCTCGGAACAGAATAGAAATCATTCCACAATTATCTCATCAGTCCTCAACTAGATCTGTGTGCGGTAGCAATATCAATAACAGTATCAAGCAACTTATCTAACAGTTCACACAAAACTGAAGTCCTCTTTCATGTAAAAATAAAATCCACACCCAGCCTCAATCAGATTTGGCCTTCACATAGCCCAACACGGCCATGAGCTACCCACTGTCTTTTCAATCTCGTGCCTAATCATAAACTTGAGGAGGTATCCATGGCTCAGGCTCTTTTGCAGACCTTCCTGGAAAGGCCCCTTCAAGGCCACTGGTGGCATGGTCTCCAAGTTGGCTTGGAGCGCAGGTAGCTTAAACTGCAGCCTGCTGACCCTTGGTACAGCATGAATTAGTGATAAATTGTAAATAATCTACAAAAACGAGGAAGCATGCCGGACTTGCACATGACATGCCCAAATAAAATAAATTCCAACTCCTTTCCATTACTAACCTACCATCCCACCCTATCTTTAACATTACATTATGGAAAAAACCCATACCCAACAAGTACATAAAATCTAAGACCCTGTGGGTGCCAGTCCTCATCCTCACTATAGGAGATAAGCAGAATCCAAACATTAAGCAAATATAACAAACCTTAACACTATCCACAACCTTATAGATACTGCTATATCAGTAGTGCTCACCTAGCTCTTAAACCAACATGGACAAGGTCTCAGAGGATCAAGGAGTCAAACTACCAACTCAGGCCTTAGTCCCAGTCTCAACCCTAATTCAAACTATAACCTTGAGTTTAATCCTTCCTGTCCCTTTCTCATTCCAGTTTTGTCCTAGACTTGTACAACATAGAAATTTGAACACCAGGTCTATCACTTCAGCCTTTCCAATCCACGACAATAGATCAAGAAGAAATTACTCATTAATCTTATGTAATAAATCAATTTCAATTCAATTGTCGCAGAAATCCCCAATACTTGAGCAAGTTCTTGGCTTTGTTAAACTAATATCAATAAATCAATGTATTTCACATGCTGAATTTTGAAGAGTAAAAGCAAAAGCAAACTTTTATCCCCTGGGATTTTAATGAAGGATAAACTAAGTCACTAACACACATAAAGTGATGTTTCAAAAGTTTAAGACAGTCTGCAAACCACATTTATTCTTCTGAATGCTCAGTTCACTTTGGAACCCTCTAGGAGGAATTCTTTTGAGAAATACTAGATCTAGAGAAAAAAGGTAACTATATTGGCTCTCAGAAACATGAACATACTGAAGTTAGCACCCTGGAAAGCAACAAAACTGAAGCAACCTATAAACTGAAAAGATATTGGAAAGAAGATGTGGAACACCTAGCAGGATTGCCTGAACCAGAGGACTGCAGTGAGAACTTATGACTTAAAAATTTACAGTAGTTCATTTTGAAGGAATTTTAACCATGCACAGTGCCCCCTCTTGAAGCCACAGCAACTGTCAATATCTCTGAAGAGAGGGACAGCCCGTGTTTTATGCCTATCAGTCCAAAATTTCCTTCCTAATGCTTTTAAGTATGCATATATGAAATGGGAAGAAAGAGTCTTGGGAAATACCTGTAAAAAAAAAATCAGGTAAGATTTGTATGTTGCATACTAATTTCACATGTCCTTATGGATGTATAATTTAATAGATGATGCTGGAGAATGTAATATAGATTATGTTAATAGGTTATGGATTATGCTAACAAAGTGAGTGCTTGAGAATAGGATAGAAAATACCTTCTTTTTTTTTTACAGTTTTTGTCTATAGCAAACACAGAATTGTTTACTCAATTAGTGGATTAAAAAAGAATTTAAAAGAGCTTGTCTTACAGTTTCCAGTATGAGCAACAATGACAAAATCTCAAAAGCCAACTAAGCGTGTTTAGGCTCAGCCCTGCCACCTATCTTGATGAACTATGTGGTAGCACCTTAACACCCTCTCCAAAATGACATTATAAGCTTAATCTAAATAGGTTTTTTTTTAAAAATGGGATCACGCAAAACAGAATGCATAACTGCATGCAGGCATCAGCCTTGCAGCCTCAACACCAGAAGCCTGGGTGGCGTTTCAGCAGCGGTGATGCCTCCAGCTCAGGTGGCAGCTCACTGCTGCTGCGCTGCGGGCTGGGGGGAAAGGACTCCACTTTGTTCAGCGAGAGGTGCTGAAGCTGTAGCCCACCCTGCTAACGAGGTTGCCAGGGTTACTGCAGGGATCCCAAGCTTTGAGATTCAGGACTATAATAGTGAAGCTTTGCTTCACTAAACAGGAAAAAAAAAACACCAAACCAAAAACAAACAAACAAACAAACCCAAAAAAACAAACAAAAAAAACCAAACCCAAAACAAAATAGAGAGAGATGGTTAAATACTAGAGGATTCCTGCAGAAATAAAGAAATCCAAATAAAAACATGAACAACTACATACAGGCAAAATGCCAGAGCTGGCAAAATTATTGTTAAATCCTGAATTACCTGCTGATTTTTATAAAAACAGTGTTTTATAAACCTACGGGGAATTTTTGGCACAACAAAATTACGTTAACATCCCTGTCTCTATTATGCCCTTTACCATTCTCATGGTGTGCTCACATACATTCCAGCTATACCGCTTGGAGACAGATGTGTCTTGTTGCTAGTGCAGGACAAGATGAAGCCCTGGCTTTAGCCACCTATGTTGGTTCAGCAAAACTCCTCCTGCATTTGGCCATAATGGGTCTCATCCAGGAGTTTTTTAACTGGGCTACAGGTCAATTCCATGTTTGAGTATAAGATACTGTTTGAATCAGGACAGCTGCCTTTTTGGCACAGCAGGTCTGTGTGAGACAGGGTAAGCAGGGCTGAACGTCAGAGCACAGGCGTGAAGCCGTGCCGCTGAGTTTGCCACGGGCACACAAGCAGCCCTGTGTAAGCACAGCAAGACTGCGACGAATTTTATTACATATGTGAGGGTAAAATAGCTTGTATCTGAGTTCAGAATTGAGCCCATGGTATAAATATAGCCTTAAAATATGAGTTCGGAAACTACCGGTGGTTGCTGTGAAATGCACTAACACTTCGAAAGCCTCCTAAAATTTTGAGAAAATTCCATCAGCCGTGGTCTTAAAACTGCTCATGTTTTCCATCATTTTGTGGGTTTTTTTTTCCATAATTTTCTGCTTCTAATTTATATTCTCTAGTTGAGGAAAACCTCTTGATCTTGCCTTTTTTTATTTACTCTTGACATGGAAGCACATACATTTTTATGATACCCTTGCAAAATGTTATGTGTTCAGCATAAGGTCAGGAAGAGGTGACTCATGTAATAAAAGAGTTTGAGGGAAAACTTGTCTTAAAAGAAATGTCCCATCACTTATATAATTATTTGCAATAGAACATTACACTGACAAATCACTTCGAACAGCAATATTTACACCTTTTTTTGACAACTGCTTTTCATAGCTTAAGTCTAAACATCTCAGACCTAATAATTCCTGCAAAATATTGTTCTTCACCATAGGCTGTTTCTTTGGCTGTGAAATAGGTTGGACACTTCCATATCATTATTCTTAACCATTGCAGTTATTCAGGATATCATAGAAATCTGTTTCTATCCTAAACCATTTCTTTTTGAAGCTACTAGTTTTGAAGATTACTATAATGTAAATCCTGGACAAGGAAAGGGTGTCTGGATGTATTTATTCTATTAACACCTAGTAGGAAATTAAAATTAATAAGGCAAATAAAAGAATGAAAAAGAATAATTAGTAACTCTAAAAGGGCAGTTTACCTAGTGGAAAAATAATTTTCTGAACTTAGCTTTTTAGGCATGCATCTTTATTTATTGTAAAGGTTTTCAAGCAGCATAATTAAACTAGACAATGTTGGTTCATTATTCAAGTTCAGCCCACATTGTGAAGAGTCCCACAAAGAAGCAAGTCTGTTCATTGTGGCTAATTCTGCTTTTGCCAGTTTATATTGGTAAATTTGCAGTGATTTTAGGAAACTGGCAGGAGGCCCAGGACACCTCTATTCATAGGGGCCAAACCCAGGTAAACAAGTAATCTGTCTATTATCCTCAGTAGTGATTGGTTTGAACACAAGGATCCCTTCATCCAGAGTGATGAGCCTTGTTTCCCCTGGGCACTTAGAGAGGGTTTGGCCTTTAATAGTTTTTAGGCACCTAAGTGTCCATTTCTGTATTTCTTAATGCTTGGCTTTCTCATAGGAAGGACCATGAATGTCCTAGGCTTCTGGAGGTTGTACTGTATCAGTAAACTTTAAATTTCTGTGTCTGTCTCTCTCCTCTTTTGGACGAGCTCTTCAAGCCCTTGTGTGAAATGGGGATCAGAGGAGCTGACTACTTCATCCTAGGGAACGTGTGATGTCTCCACAACCTCTGTTTGGTGGTAATCAGGGGCACCTAAATAAGAGAGAAAAGGTAGGGAATCTGTCCTAGGTATTGATTGAAACCCTGAATTTTTTTAAACAGTATGTTTAACCCCCATATATAAAGCATGCCATCAGTTTTGGTTCTGCCTCATTCCTACCCAGTCTTGTTCCTGGATACCGATTGTCAGCCGTACAGGAGAGGAGCAGAGAAGCCTGATCTACAATGTGAACAGAGGAAAGTGTACTGCAAGGGTACCTTCCTCTCCTGCTGTCCTTTTCAGGAGATTTTAAGCCTCTTTTTCTTCTTTGCTCTTTCCCTACCTCCAACTGGAAGAGACTCAGATTGGAAGAGAGCAGATAGGAGACAAAATAACTGCGTTTTCTGCATCAAAATCCCATGGCAGCAGACTTTTTAGGTCACAGACAGGTTTGGGATTTCATTGAGGTATAAAGGTGAAGAAGAAGCTGACAAAGATGAGAAAAATCTCTCAGCAAATGTAGGAAAAGAAATCAAAAAATGTAGCCAAATAAATTGCTATTTGTACAAATAGTGTGAAAGTATCTCCAAAATATTCAACATATACATGGATTTATTCAGAATTTCTCTGTCCTACTATCTGTCACAAGTTTTCTTCAGCTTTGAATTGCTGAACTAGATAACTGAATTTAAAAAATTATGTTAAGTGTTTAAGCAGAAACAAGTGGATATAATAATGGTCAGAATTTCAGTAATACAATTATGACATGATTCTGGGGTTCTCACAGAATTAAAGGGATTAAATGTCTCTCTTAAGGTTTACAGTGTGATGTGAATCTATAAATCAAAAAGGCTGCCTGCAATTCAGCTGCCTAAAAATATATATATTTAAAATGCACACGAAGCTTTTGATCTAAATGAAAAACATGAAGAAAAATTTGTCATGTTAAAACTTTGAGGGTACATTGAGGCTGACTTTTTCGATTTTGTATTTTTAAGAGAAGTTTAGAGGCAACTAAAAGGATTTTTCCACCTTATCTAAACTAAATGAGAGGACAAAGGGAGGACTGTCCAGAGTACAAACGATGACCTATGAGATTAAAAAGAAGTCTCTTTGTTGCAATTTTATCATCACTTGTAAGTGACAGAGTGCCAAAAGACAGGTTTGTGGCAGCAGCAATATATTTTCTTCAGGGCAGGAAAATCATCAACAAGGTGTCTGTATATGTGTAGCACTGCTTGAATATGAAAGCAATTTTCTGAAGCCCTGTGGCTTAATTCTATTGTTTTCGTCAAGAACGAATATTCTGGATCACCATCTTCAGCAACTGATAGTAATGGACACACTGTGAAAAATGGATGAGAAAGTTCCTCAGATGCCTGCTGGAAAAGGCTCCAATGCCATCAACAGCAATATTTGCATTTATCTAAAAAGAGATTAAATACTAACAGGGTTTCAGTACATTTATCTGCCTCGCTTCTGTGTATGGTTCCCATTAAATTAAAGGGGAAAAGGAAATATGTAAAGGGGGTAAAATTAAAAGAAAGTAGAAAAAGGCATGCTGCATGTAGAGGGCAACTATAATTGTCCATATTCTAAAATACACTTATTCTAGAAAAATATCAACTAGAGATGCAGAAATACAAGTATAGGTGTCTTGGTTTTCAGCTGGGATAGAGTTAATTTTCTTCCTAGTAGCTGGCATAGTGCTGGGTTTTGGATTTAGTATGAGAACAATGCTGATAACACTGATGTTTTAGTTGTTGCTTTGTGGTGCTTATATTAGTCAAGGACTTTGTCTTTCAGCTTCCCATGCTCTGCCAGGGGCACAAGAGGCTGGGAGGGGGCACAGCCAAGATAGCTGATCCAAACTGACCAAAGGGCCATTCCATACCATATGGCGTCATGCGCAGTACATAAAGTGGGGGGAGTTGGCCAGGGGGCAGCAGTCGCTGCTCGGGGACGGGCTGGGTGTCAGTCAGTGGGTGGTGAGCGGTTGTATCATTTGTATTTTTTCCCTCCCTGGGTTTTGTTTCCTCTCTATCATTGTATTGTTTTGGGTTTTTTAATTACAATTATTATTATTGTTATTGTTATTGTTATTGTTATTATTGTTATTGTTAATATTGTTGTTATTATTTTATTTCAATTATTAAACTGTTCTTACCTCAACCCATGAGTTTTCTTACTTTTACCCTTCCAAGTCTCTCCCCATCCCCACGGTGGGGGGAGGGTGAGCAAGCAGCTGTGTGCTGCTCAGTTGCCAACAGGGGCTAAACCACAACAATAGGTAATGTGGGATAATAGAAATTATTGCATGATACACCTCTAATCTATTAACACATCTTCAAGAAAACCTAATTATGCATCCAATATTCATCCTTAATATCTTCTGAAAAATGTTTCAGATACGTGAGAGCCAGTTCCTTTCCTGCAGCAGGACCATATCCTCCAGCATTTGATGGCAACATAAATTACAAGCTTCTTTAATTATTCAGTTCCATCCAGCCTGGCTGGCTCCTTCATTATCTTCCCATGCAGAACACCCTCTGATTTGGAGCAAAGACAGTGTGTATGGCAGCAGGTTCTGTAGACAAGCTCAAGAGATTCTCTTTTCATTGGCAAGTAGAGGTAGTTGTTGACCTCTCCATCCACTCAAAATCAGCCCAAAAAATCACTGCATTTTTCCCAGTTATGGACTTGAATTAAAATTTTTTGTATAAGTTATTTTGAGGCATGAAGAATATTTGTATTTACTTCTATTCTGAAATCAAAGAAAAAACCATATCTTAGGTAGGGACACTGAAAGCATTTGACCTAAAGTAAAAATTCAAGACTCTCATCCTGATTCAGGCAAGAATGAACTCTAGGTACAAGCTTCACTTTACACATGTAAGCACTTTTATTTCAGACATGGCAAAGTTAAAGCAGATGGAGGTAAACACGGGCAAAATTAAGTCTGTTCAGTTCCTTGTATTTATAAACTAAGGCATTTACTCCCCAAACTTCAAAGCTAATTAGGCACCTTAATATCTCTGAGAAGCTGGGTATTACTCAGGAACTGTTGAACTGGGCTTCTCCAATAAATAGAGCTGAAATAAAACCATACTTTAATGCATTTATGTGATTAATCTTATTAGAAAATCCGATTAGAAAAAAATGATTCTGTATTCAAATATATTGTCTTGACTTTTACACTTTGTATTTTTTATATTTTTTGCATTAAAACCCCCTACCTTTATAGGAATTTAAACTACATTGCCTAGTTAGTGCAAAAATTAAGCCATTAACATAACATTAGGAAAATAGGTTTTGGAAGTATTCATTATTTGTGTATTTACAAATTGAAACTTTCCAAGTCTAATCATACAGGAAGAGTCACTAGCTTTCTGCTGCAGGAGTAACACAGTTCTGCTGAAGGCACACAGTTCTGTTATAAAGTTTATAAAGACGGTGCCTTGGGGCCAAAGCACTGCCCATTCACAAAATTCAATGGAAGCTAGCAGTGCTTAGTCAAGGATAGGTTCTGCCTGTAGCTTTTTGTATTCCTGCTTTTCTGGGGCAACAAACTTTTACAGTCATCACTGAAGATGATAGCCAAGATGATAAACAGTGTATGGATATGCGTATGCTGCTATCTCTTCAGCTAACAAAGAATTTCCCAAGCTGCGATGAAGTAAAAGCACTGTCTGGTTACAGGACCCGCAGTTTACAAGGTGATGGCATCTCCCATAGTGGGACTCTGTGTTGGTTATGCTAGGAAATATTTTTGCCCAACCTGCACGAAAAACAGAAAACTACAGCAATCTGTCTTTAACTCCCACTCTAATAAGCTGTGAACAATAAATGGCTGAATACAAGTATCACAAGCGAGGCTGCTATTTAGCTTGAATATAATAGCAGGCACTGACTACGCAAAGGGCCATAAGGACAAAGGGGAACTGTTGGTGGTGTTAAACACTGGTTAAAGGCCTAACTGACTGCCTAACTAGGGCAAAAGGGTACTCTCTATACTTCAGGTATGAAAAGGGACTCACGGATATATTTGTATCTAATTCCTTTCAATGACAGTAATTTTTGACACTGTTTGCTATGAAAATAAATTTAAAAACACATTTAAATACACATTTTGCATATGTATTATTCCTCTAAATATAAAACTGTTATGAAACCAGTATTGTGAATGTCTTTAGTGACTGCTATAGTCTATTTGAAGACTGAGAATATTTCTTGAATTGAATTCACCATTGAATGGGTTTACCTACCTCACAGCAATAAAGAGAACTCTTTTTTTTTTAAAGGAAAATTATAAAAATATATAGTATTACAGTATAAGATAATGTAAGAAGTGTTCTGCTGTGAATTCCAATGCAATATAACCAGCCTCAGACCCTCCACTTTGATTTCTTAAATTTCCTCAAAGCCGACTCCCTCCATGAAAAAATACAGCTAGTCACAACACAAGCCCATTACTGGATCGTGGAAGCCAGTCTCATTAGGCCTGGGATTCTGGGAGGGAGCTCCAGAAAGACCAGACCATCAGCAAGAAAAATAAGTCCATTATTTACCAAGATATTGGCATTCTGTCTCTTCATTCAACTACTTCTAACACTGCACATGAGAACTACAGTACTGAAAATATACTGTATCAGGAATGGCACACAAGATCTATGAACAATTTGTCCCTCCTGTCATTGCCAGAACAAGCCTCACTGCAGATCAGAAATGAAGCAAAACAAACGAAAAACCTTAAAAAACCTCAAGCAGCAGAAATTCCATTCAAACAACCCACATTTCAAGGGCTAAATTTTCAAAATTTGCAAATTTCAAATTGCGTGACACAATATTTACATGAAAATACACAATGCATACATATGTCAGTGAGGCATTTCTGAATGTATATGTCCAGTTTCTCATTTAAGACATGGACAGCTATTTCACTCTGGACTCGATACAGCTAGATATTGAAATCACATAGGTACTTTGTTTAATGTAAAAATAATAAAGTATTTTGAGGATGAAAATTATTTAAATTATTAGAGGTTAAAAGAGCAGCTAGCAAGCTATAACACTGGAATGCTTTATATGAACAAGATTTCTGTAATATTTGGGCTAGATGAAATAGATAGTCATGCAATGATCTCTGGACCATCAGCGCTGTGGTATCCTAAACAACCAAGTCCTATAATTCGTTTCCTACATTCATTAAGCTCCATCTGAAAAACTAGGTGTCTTATCTTCACAGCCCACACAGAAGATTTTCATGAGCTCTTTCTCCTAAAGGCTGCAATATTTCTTTATATTTTAGCCTAGATTTATTTATTCACATGTTTACTCATCTATACTCATTTGTTTTGAGTCAACAATTAAACTGATCGCATCCTCTTCCAGCTTACTTTTGGCAAGACTAATAAAACCCTATTGTAATCTCCAGCTACTTGATCATCCAGGGAACTTTTCTTTGCAGTGTTTCTACTCGATTTCAGCTTCATTCCAGATAAGTGAGCAGAATTTTATCAGTACTCCAGATGAGATCTCACTAGGGCCTTATAAAATGGCATTCACATTTCCTTCTGTCTTGGAAACATTTTACCTGATACACACTAAGACTGGTTACTCTTCACAGTCCTGCATCCAACCAATTTCAGAGTTATCCTTTGACTGACTAAGGCTGCGGCCACATCATTTGAGACACCTACTACCAGTAACAGCAGAGGACACAGCGACAAATGGTGCAGAATTACTCGTGCCCGCACTGCTTGGGACATGCAGTCCTTTTTCTAGCGAGCGTCAACCATGTCCAAATTGCACGGCACTTGGTCTGGGTCCCCTGTGGTGCCTGCATGATAATCCCATGACCCTAAGAATTAATGTGGATTCTCTTGTGGTTTTCCAGTTAAGATGCCCAAAATAGAAGGGAAACTGAAACTGCCAGATTAATGTCAGACCAAGGACACTGCTTGGATGTGTGTGATATATGAGAGATGCTGAAATAGGGTTGGATGGCTACACAGGACAAAGGGAATTAAACATGTGTTTAAGCTCTCCCTATCTGTATATGGAAAATAGTCCCTGGAGTGAACTATGCCTTCTAGCTAGTAACACACTTGGATTTCCTCTGGGAATGAATTAATGGAGACGTCCAAGAGAAAGCTTCAGGATCCAACATACATGCAGTGTCACTGATCAGGAGTAGACCCAGAAGTGAGCTGAGGATTTCCATCGTTTCACCAATGCATGCATATGTACTCTTTTTTTTTCCCTCTGTTATTTCCAACAGGTGGTGGCCCCTTGCTTGACAGAAAACATTGCTATTGCTCTCCATTTATCAGATAAGTGCAAATTACTTCTACATTTTCTTTATATATAATTTAAATTGAATCATCTCAAAGTCACCTCTTAGATTATTTTCTGTGGCTGTTTCATCCTTAAATCTCCACTGTTTCCCTACATTGAATATAAAATAACATCACCTTGTATTGATTCAATGACTGGTTACTGAAGAAACCAGTCCGTTACCAGTCTGCTACCTACAGATACACCATTAAATAAAACAGCACCAGTGAAAACTGGAACTCCTCTATCATGCAATTATTAGAAAATTATATTTTTGCCCTGCTTCGACTACCTGTCTCAGCCAACTCCTAAGCACAGTTTAGGAGTTACCATAAGCTAGCATATAGTCTCAATTGGCAGCATGCATGGGGACAACCTATTTGAAGACTGAAAGTGTTTAAGAATACGGACATGGGTTATGCTATGCTGTTGGTTTCTGCATCAGAAAATAGTCCCAGGCCCTCTTAATTTGCTGGTGTAGATTTGGCTCACATCATTATTTGCCTTGCCTAAAGATAAACCAAATATTTCAAACTCATTTGGAATTATTACAACCACTTAAATATATTTAAATCTGTATTTAAATGCATTTCTTCAATGTGTGCAATGGTTTGCCATTTAGTCAGATCTTTAGGAGGTGCAACATTCAGTTGGAGTCTTCTAAACTTGTTTGAATGTACTGAAATCTAATTGTGGACATTGCAGCTCACTTTATCTCTGTGATGAACAGAACCAGTCTCTGCATTCAAACACCTCTAAACTTTGGGCATTTGGCCCAGCTTTGCTACTGGCGTGGAGAAAACGATATTTTAGTATTACAGGGCTTTTTCCTATAACACTAAACCCATCAAATTCCTGGAAGATATTTTCTGTGCATGGAAAAGTGGGACTATAAAACGAACATAAACCTGCAAAGGTGGTCAGAGATTGTGATCATACAGAGTTTGTGCAGATCGTACAGAGTTTCAGAGAGGAGAAACCTTATCAGCAGAGGCACAGCATCTCTAGCCACTATCCGGCAGAGACACACACATTTGCATTGCCCCCTTGCATGTACCACTGACTCCAGTGGGACCACACATATGTACAGGGCTCAGCAGGATCAGGGACTGACTGTTTCGGACTCTTCTGTGATCCTGACTGGCTTCTCCAGGTTCTCAGTAATTAAAAAGCGATCACCATAATGCATTATGCATTCACAACTCTTTTTCTTATGCTGATATTTCTTCATTCTCCCAAGAAACATACATGTTGAATTCTTACTAAACGTTTTGCTCTAGGTTACTGTTTTATACTTACTCGGGCTGCATCTTTGTGCCCTTGCTTTCTCAGCGACTCTCACTAATGCTCCGGAAATGCCCAGGTTGATTTTGTTAGCATTTTTATAGTATTGGGAGCAAAGAGGGAGGGGATAATGAGAAGGAAAGGGATCATTTATCAAGATAGAATTAAAAGCAGGACTTTAACAAAAATATATTTGGGTTAAAATTTTAAATGGCATTCGCCTGAATTGTCCGGGAACCAATTTCCATCTGCTCTATCCTCCTGTGGCCAGAAGGCTTATGCAATGCATTTTACACTGTGATTTTCCCCATATTATGAGGGGGGAGTTATTTCAGATTCTACTGTGCTTCCAGAGTTTCAAAGCTGAGTCTTAACCTTTCAATCTGCTTATTAATACTCACGTCATGGCTCCTGTTGAGAAAGAGGTTTAGTGTCACTGTCCTCAATCAGTGTCCTTTCATTCACTTTCATTAAAGAACCATGTTTTCCTGACAAAGGATAACAAATGGACGCTGTGGGTCCCTAATGTGCTTTTTGACTACAGAGCCTGTACCATTTCTCTGAAGCAATGGCAATTATTTGTCATTTTAATATGACTTGGCAAGGAGATCCAAAAACATATGACCATTATTCATCAATATGTATATCTTGTGCTTGCATTAATATTGGAATATCATTATTATTACCCTGACATTGTATGAGCTAGGCAAAATTACATCATGTAAAAAACGTATTAAGCTATGTTCAGCTATATCCACACAGCAAGGCAAAAGCAATTTAAAGACCTGTAGCAGCTCTCTGTTGAATGCTGCAATTTATTCTGATTAGCAGTGAGGCCCCTTTACTTGTGTATTAATGAAATATATTTCAGTATCACTCCGCTGTTAATTGGAAACAGCATAGTTCTGTGTTACTATTGTTACCAAACTTATATGATAATTTAATCCATTTTCTTTGTTCCTAAAATCTCATGATATTTTGTACTCCTGGCATTCCCGGTACACAATAAAAAAAAGTAAATTTCTGTTAATTTTGGGGAATGGCATAGCCATGTTTCTTCCATTTTTCTAGGTGTTTTTGTTGCTACTGTTTGTGTTCAAGCTATTGCACATTTCTATAAACTGAGCTTGAATGTGACACTTGAGTCCATTGCTAGGCTTATTATTATTTTTTCCTACAGAGGAATAAAAGAGTTGTGCTTATGTCAATGAACTCTGGATTTAGGTCAAAAATTGTCAAAAACTCTGGCTAAAGCCAGAGTGATACTCCTATTGCTTCCTGATATTGTTGAGAATGGAATTAAACGTGGATGAAGAAAACATCCTCACAATAGTTAATGTTTTTCTTCTCATGACCCTCCACCTAAAAAATAACATTACTATGAAAAAAAGTGAGGTAGAAAAGTCTAGGCGTAAAAGCTCTGTAATAAAATTCAAGGTTTTATTCAGGTAGGCTATTAGCCTTCATTGTGGAGTTAATTCAGGTTATTTCTCTCAAGAGAGCATGACTTGAGGGAGAAAGACCCCACCATGAAATAATATTTCAGTAGTTATGTTTTCCCAGGTGACATACTTCTTTTTGCCTGACATTAAAAAAGCTTCAAAGCATACATTCCCTTGCACTTAGCAATGCAGCCAGTTCAGCCATTTAAGGATGCTTTCCTGTTGAATTGTCGGAAAATATAATTCATAACTCAACAGGAACAGCAACAATTATTAGAAGTGATGGCAAAGGCACATGGCTTCAAAATGCTCAAAATGAACAAAAACTCCTTTTGTATCACAAAACCTGGGATCCACATGATATAGTAATTAGTTTAGTAGCTGATTAATCGTATAAACTTGATTTTTCACCTATTCCCCTCTCAGATGGATTAAGACAAGATACAAGGAGCATAATACTCTACTTACAAACTTGTGTGCGTGAGGTTTTTGAAGGTCATTCAACCCCACATATCTTGTCTCTCCATTCCGTAGGCCTGGATTAATATCCACTAGGATCTCCTAAGGCCATGGGACTCTTCTCTCTGTTTATTCTCCTTGTCATTCACTTAAAAACAAAAGCTACATTATTTTACCTCTCTAACCTGATTTGTCCCTTAAGTCATGTTTGCTCCAACCGTAGCACCTTATCAATTTTGTATCCGATATTTCCGTTAAAATTAGGTTACTCTAAAACATTTAAACCCATCAAACCAACCATACACCTTACTGTGCGCTATGTACTCAGATTAATATCTGTTATAGGAAGGGCTCCACTTTGATCACTTGAGTGCTTTCTTAGTAGGCAGAAGAAGAGAGTTGCAAGATGCCACTGAACTACTCCATGGAACAACATAATGTGAAGCAATAGTTGCGTCATCTTAGGAGCAAGCACGTGACAGACAAACAAAGGCACATCAATTATGCGTGTGGAGGGATTTTTGCAGAATACTATTTTGTGCAATTGAGGCAAAAAGACCAAAGACATGAAGAGAAAGACTCAATAAATCAACAGTATGTCCTGAACAGCACTGAGAGTATAGCCCCCAAAAAAAGCCCAGCAAGAGTTATGCCAAGTGCTATTGGAAAGAGGCTTATAATTCTAGGCATTTTGTCCACTCCTTGTAAATAGAAAGGATGATATTAAGACACCCAACTCCCTCAACAGCTTCTCCTAAAAGAAATGTCTCCAGTCAAAAAAAAGAGGGATAGGAGTATTCTTTCCACTACTGTTCCACATGCCAAGCAAGCAGTCCAGTCAGAGGGAGACAAGTAGGCCTGGCCAGTGCAAAAAACAAATGTAGCATCAGAAAGGGGAGTAGCAGGATCAGTGAAGGTGCCAGCACCATAATAATCACATAAAGCAGTGAAGAACAGATGAAACATGATCTGGACTGCTCTTAAACAGGTTTCTACTTCATGTAGCATAGAGCCAGAATAGTTTTCTATTCTTTACTAAGCATAGGAACATTTTTAGAAATTTCAGGTTGGAAATATGTTTCTTCAGAAGTCAGAAACACAAAAGGACTGAGCTGCTCTAAAACTGCTAGGGATTTGACATACAGAAAGAGAGAGGAAACATAAAAATGGTAGCAAGCCACCCTGCTCCCGACCCAGAGCTCAGGGGTACCAAGTCCCGCTCCGTAAAAGAGGAGAATCAAGTGAACAACAAAATAATGAAGCAGTTGGAGATCTTGATCGAAGAGGAAGAATCCAAGGCTTAGCTATGTGGGATGGCTCTCTGAGCAACAAAGCCTAGAGATAGTGAGCTATGTTTCTATCTGCCCAGAGTGGATTCACTAGGGTGTACTTTTAATACCAGTTTGGGATTGACTTTCTGCTTCCTACCTTTTGATGCAAAATCAGTAAACGTGTGGCCAAAGCAGCCACATCGATGCTCAGTTATTGCTTGGAGTGCTTCATAAACCTGCCTTTTCAGTGTTTTCTCAAGTGTATATATTATGGTAAGATCAGTAATATTTCTTCAGTCTTCCAAGAGTATGAGTGGAAACAAAGAAAAATGGAAAACACAGCACAATTAAGACCATCACCCTTAAATAAGAACAGCTATACTACAAAGCACTGAAGGAAATCACACTGACTAAATATCTTTAATATGTACATATATTTGGCACTTTACTTGTGAATCTTTACGATTCAGGTTGTTTATCTTTCCAGTTTTTAGTAAACAAAATACAGCTGGAGTGAGCTGCATGAAACCACTTTGTGCAAAAATTGTTCGTGGAAGACCAGAATAGCATCTGAAACAGCAAATCACCTGCTGGTGCTATAAAGACAGATGATATCCTAAAAATAACCTAAAAAAAAAATTAAATTGCAGCCTTTATTAGTTTCCTGACCTGGCTTACTGGTGGGAACCCCACTACCAGACCTATTGGCACAGCAGCAGGGGAGGCGCATGACAGAGCAAATGACTTGAAGTGAGCATTGGCAACAGAGAAGCTAGGACTACTGCTGAAAGAAATGTACATTAAATATGGCACAGTAAAATAAATCTCATGTAAGCTTTATGTCTTCTTGTAACTGTATGTTTGTGTAATCGCTGAGAAAACAGCAACATTTTTTCCTTGTGCTTCATCGGAGACGACCCAGCAGAATATACTGTGCACGTGCTTCGTGGCAACTAGTTGTGGCT
>VZTL01018420.1:0-14394 GCA_013400535.1 Scopus umbretta | reverse complement strand
AAATGATAATGATCATGCTCCAGAGTACTATTGTATCTAACACTGTAGGAAGTATTTCAGTAAGACAGTAAATCTAATAAAAAAGAAATTATCTGGTTTTAGTAAACTGAATAGTACAGTCATGGTTGAAACGCTTCCTGATTGCATTTGGGTACTAGGAGAATGGGTTGAGTCGTGTTCCTATTCCAGATATAAAAATGTGTCCCAGGCTTGGAAGAGCACTTCCTGCTCGGTAGCTTCCTGTTTACTGCTTGAGGGCTTCCTGTAAAGGAATCCAAAAGGGGCAGATAATTTGTCTTTGCAAATTTAATACCAAATTCTACCATACATTATCTAGCATGAGAAACATAGAAACACTGATGAAATAGTAAGAAATCAGCATGTTTTTTCATGTCCTGTTTCCTTCCGCTTTCATGTGGACTCTTTGAGATATGAGATGAGAGTAATCTAGGATTTTTTTAATACTTTAGTTAATAGAAAACATGGTGTCAGATGTAAACCCTTCTGCTGTTACCTCTTGCAGTGTTTAGATCCATGGGAAAGCAAAACATAATACGGGGAAAAAAGGGTCCTGCATTTAAAAGTAAGTTTGAAGCCTAAATGAAGTCATAGAGAGTCCTTGGTACTAACCAGGATCACTACGTTACATGGATTCATCAAGCCTTTACAGCCTGTAAGTAGATTACTTCAGCTTTCCCCATGTTTGCTTCCCCCTCACCTCCACAATGTGAAGGAAATACATTCTTGTCATTGGTCTCTCTGCTATGTCTCCAGCATTTTCTTAGTGATCTCCATTCTTTGATTTCATTGCAACATCTAACTTGTTCTAAGATTAAAAAGAGCAAGTTTGGGTACATTGCCTTCTCCATCCTCACCCAATATACCATATACAGACTAAAACATGGAAGTTAAATTGAAAACTCAGGAGAATATGGGCCCTTATGCTACTATATAATGGGTCTCCTTGTGATACTGTAAAAACTCAATGACTTCAGAGGAATTCTGAAATGTTCATCCAAGGGGGTAAGTACTGTGGGGTAAGGAGCCTTTTTTACCATGAGAATATTGTTTATTTTCTGTTAAGCGATGACAGTATCGCTGACAGTCTCGCTGTCTCCTGGTGTTTGAGATACCAAAATAGAGGAAACCTGAGAAAACTCCCCCTACTCTTAGAAATGAAATGAGGAATATTTTGTGAAGTAACTCTAAGAGGGATGAAGATATTACCTACCTACCCACCCCTAAATGTCTCCTTCATTAATTGAACATATTGCATAAAGTATTTTAATTTTCTTTAGGTAAGAGAGAAGAATAGTACATATTAAACATCTACTTCTTTAAATGAAAAATTGACAGAATCCTTTAAGAAAAAACAGGGGGAAAAATAATTTTATGTTTATGAAATTTTAAGATTTTAATTCCTACCTCGTTACATGAAAGGGTAAGTCTACGTTAATTTTTTTCTTTATAGTTCATATTTCCTCTATGAAATAAAATATGAGTCTTTGCTGATGTCAGAAAAGAAGAAAAAATATAAAAAGATAAAATTTTAAATATCCTGCACTAGATAAATTTGTGATAGGAAGGGAGCCTAAGGTATCAGCTACTCTACACTCCATCTACTCTACACTCCAGCTACTCTCCATATTGACATAATTATGTCCATTTAGTTTTTGATAGCTGTTAAGCTATACTTAGCTCCCAGGCCCATGTAATAGTCAGCAGAAGATCTATTAAAGTGTTTGCTTGAGTATGTTAGCAAATGTAATGTATTTTTTTATAAGACAAATGCAGAAAATATGAGTTTCAAACACTTATTTAATCTTCAGTTTTTCCAGTGTTTAGTCAGAGTTTGAAAAGTATTCCAGAAAATAACATTGTCTCACACTCTGAGTTATTGCTGTTATACTTAGCTGGGCTATTTGCATACTAAGCTATTGATTGTCCATGAGTATGTATATCAATATTAAACATCAACTGCATTTGAGAAATATAGGCTTCCTTCTTTCTACTATTTTTGTAGAGGTAAATAATTTCCCTTGGATGATTAAGAAAGTGATTGTGCCTGCAAAGCAGATGCCTAAAGCTCTACTAGATAATAATTATATCTGAAATTTATCACTTGTTTATTGGTACATTATGGATGAGGTTCACAAATGTATCATTTCTGCTTTCTAAACCCTTAATTGCAGAGTCACAGATTTGTTCAATATGTTTTGTGCTTCAGAAACTGTATTCTGAGAAAACTCTGTAAAATTCCTCTTTGTAATGAGCTCTTCTATTATTTGCTAGACCATATTATTGTTTTGTCTCTGCAACACTGTCACTGGACAAAAGATTGTGACATCACCAGAATAAGTAGTTTCTTTTAGAGGTGCTGGAGAGATGTGAGATCAGTTCTTATGGCTTTCCATTGACCTGGATTCTGATCTGCATGCTGTGCCTCTGGTTTGACTTCACTGCAGTCAGTAGTACTGGTACTAAGTGCATTCACATCACTAAATACCCTATGTTTTATTCCCTGGTGTGGGGCATATTCTGCAGCAATGAGCATCTGAAAAATGAGCAAATATCAAATTTTACATGTATTCACATTTTACCACGTAAAAATTTTATGACTGAACACTTACAGTGGATTTTACCA
Source organism: Scopus umbretta (assembly GCA_013400535.1). Taxonomy (NCBI): domain Eukaryota; kingdom Metazoa; phylum Chordata; class Aves; order Pelecaniformes; family Scopidae; genus Scopus; species Scopus umbretta. The sequence continues at coordinate 11,750 of VZTL01018420.1, read as the reverse complement.
TGTTTGACTTTGGTCATGTGAAAATTCAACATCTATTTTAGTCTGGTGATAGGATAATCTATTCCAGCCTAAAGCAGGTAGATAATGTAGATGAAATGGGCCACCACCCAGAAGCATTTGTCTCTCTCCACTATATGCAGCATTAGCCTTGATGGCCAGTTAAGAGCTTAGTCTTTAAATTTGCTTAAGCTTAAATACTGAAAGTTGGCTGGGTTAACCCATCATCATCATAGGATGCGTGGATAACTGTGTCCTACTGCATCTGTGAAATCTTTTGAGTTAAAAAACATTGTTTTTTAACTTTGCATCCTGTAATACACAGCAGGTGCAATAGATTACAGGCACAGCTGAGGCACTAACACACCTGAGGTCTGTGAGCCTTGTCTTAATAATGCTGATCATCCAAAAGGCAATGGGAATTGGAGGGCACTATTGGCATTGAAAAGCATTAAAAATCAGGCCACTGATGTATTCAAATACCTTGTTTTAAACAGTCTTTTTTATGCCAGATTGAAAAGTTGTTGCTGAGTCATAAACAGTGAAATACTGCTTACCTTTTTTTAAGAAAAAATTGCCTGAACCTGTTTTTTATTTTGAAAAATAAACATGTATGGTGTATCAAAAGTAGTAACGGATATCTTGAACAGAATAAGCCTTCCAGAAACAGAAGGATCTGCTAAAGTAATACTCGGAGATCTTTTTTTCCCTTTGTACCTTCCTAACTGGAGCTCACTGGCCTTTGTAGCACTGTAACACTAGGGAGCACACTTTCATCAGGAATTATGCTGCCTGCAACATCTACAGAGAATGGGAGCTATAAGTCAGTTCTGCAAATTGGCAGTTCGGCAGCAGGCCAACCCCTGCCCCGCTGCACAGAATGACAAGGCATGCGAATATGACAGAGCTAATGGTAAACAATGACAGATCTGTCGAGAGTCCAATGGGATGCATCTCTTGTTTGTTCATGTACAGTACAGGAATCAGAGCTATTTTGTTTGGGGTGTGCTTAGATGCCTGTCTGAACTCTTCACCCTGCCTTTTACAAATGAGACTTAGCAGAGCAATAAAGATGGGGGTTCTTTTGTGAGTATGAGAGACTTACAGTAAGCTGAAAACTAGGACAAGCAATTCTTAGAGAAGGGAAGAAGATATACTTGCTCTTTATTTCTTTTTAAAATGCCCTTGTTCTTATTGACCAGTTAATAAAATCTTATCGTGTAATTATTGCTTCTAATAATCAAGCTATTTGTCTGTAGAAATAAAGGTGCAGGAAGACAGAAAGGAATTCTTTCTCTGGAATGGTTCTAGACTCAATTTTGCTAATATAATGAGTTACAACTTAAAACGCACTAAATTACTGCTTCCTGCAATAGTTTCAAAGTAGATCTAGTTTCTTATTAGAGCAGTTTAGCTACTGAGTTATATTTTTATATAAGCCAAATATGTCTTATGTATTGTACCATTGTTTTTTAGGGAGTCTAAATTCTACATTACACATTTTACACTTTTGATACGCTACTCTTGCTTTCTTTATGGTGGTCAAGTTTATTTGCTACTAGGCTGAGGAGTTATAATCAGGTTAACTTAAACCTGTGTAACTTAGATATAATCACACACAAAGAGCTCTGGAAATCTTCACCATTTATACTCTAGAAAACTGCCTCCTACCAGTAAAGTGTTCGGAAAAAGGTATGCTGCGCCAGCCATTGTTAGAAATAACAAAAAATATCCAAAACCTGTCCCAGAACTTCACCAGAAGAACAGACACCCTGAATCAGGTCCATATATATAGTCCAGTTTTATATCCATTGCAGCTGCTTCATGGAAAGGTTTAAGCTAACATGCAAAGAACAGTTGATAGGTTATTAGCTTGAACTCAAAACAATATTTCAGGTGTTTCAGGTATTTCAGGTTATTGATTTTCTTTACAATATTTCTCTGCTGTTTATACACAACCTTACCTGTCACATTCTGTGTGCTGATGTATGGTGAACCAGAACCTTACTGATTTGTTCTTATCAGTTTGTGCATTAAGAAGGTTGAAATATGTAGAGCAATGGATCTTGTTGTATCAGTCCTCCCAATCCTCCTGTCTTACAGGAGCATATGCAGTATTTGTCTTCTCTGGTAGACAGCAACCCCCTCAGAGCATTAAAGTAGACTACTTGAAAAGACTTTGCTTATGAAACAGCATAGAAAGTGTCACCTACTGCTAAATAAAGAACTCCAGAGCTACTACATTCAATTAAAAAATTCCAGTTGAGAAATTCTGGTATTCAAGTGGGTAATAGGGTATGTGATCATAGAATAATTAATTTCCACCAGAAGAACTGTGCTAAGTCAGATGCTGTAGCTGTTACTTCGAGTAGAAGCTTGCCTGAAATGAAACTTATAAAGCATTATCCCACAGAAGAGAAAATTCAGGCTGCAATTCAAGAAGCTCGACAGCTAATCTGAAAGACAATCAACTGAAAACCTCAGACAATAGAGTGAATAAATGTAAACCATTGATAACATGGGCCATATTGCACCATCAATTTTTAAGCCACAGTTCCCATTGATTTCAGTGCTTAAAAATCAATGCATTCTCTGCAGAGAAATAGTTTCAGATGAACAGTGATTATTTATCATAATGACTTTTATCTGAGGATATCTCCCATTTCATAAATATATGCTTAGTATTCTTTTTTAATATTCTGTCTGTTGTGACATTCCTACTCTTCTGTAGAGAAATCACTATCTGCCTTTGCAAAGTTTCCTCTGGTTTTATGCAAAGCTGTAAGGAACTTCTCAGGAGACATGTGATCTGCGTGGAAGAACTCCAGCCTGGAATGTTATGGCTGTTTGTTACCTGTACAGTGATGCCAGCTAGAGGTCACAACCACTTAATGGGCAGTCATCGTGGGAGGGTCTACTTACACACTCTATAAAAGCTAGATGCTTGTCTAGAAGGCTTTGCAGCCTAAATAGAGTTAAAAGACAAAAAAAGGTTGAGAGAGCTCAGCTGCCCAATGAAAGGTCAGCGACAGAGATTGATGCATCAACTGGATCTATAGACCCCTTTAAATTCAGTAACATGTGCAGAATATAGCCAGTGTCACCACTTCCTTTTCAAAGTTTGTATTTCACTTCAAAACCCTAAGGTCTGATTATTCAAGGTGTTTATGAAAAACATAGAAGACTGAATTCAAAGGGGCACAATGCTTCGCTAGTTAGTCCACTGATTTCAGGAGAACTGTGCCAAATTCACCAGTTTAAAGGCTTCCATGCTTTAAGAGTAAAACTCTTAACCATATTCTTAAATCTTTATCATATGAACAGTTCTGCTGACTGACAGGACTACATATATAAAATATATAAAATTAAAATTGTTTATTTCCTAAAGGTTTTGGTCACTGTATACCTGATCTTATATAAAATGAAAATTTAATTCAGCATCAAAGTTGCTCCTTTCACAAGTGAACAATATCAAATTAATTTAAATGCTGTTTCATTTTCCCCTCTTTTTCCAGAGAAACAGTGATATTCCAGAAAACAGAGATATGCTAACTCAAGTGCATAACTTCTGGCTTGTAAATGCTGTGTGTTTTGGAAGCTGAAGAGATTTGCCTGTTAAATAAGGGATATAAGAAAGATTCAAATGCCTCTCTCAAGGGAAAGGTTCTGCTGCCACAGTTTAGCCCACAAACTTTTCTTTCACACAAATAGGGAAAAGTTCCCAGCATAATTCTGAGCAAAATGAAATAACTGCAGAAAGTAAGTTTAATACAAGGTTATGAGAAAATACTCTATATGTTAAACAATGAAATAATGAAAGGTCAAAGTCTAATGTCCTATCATTGGTAGATGGAAAAAGCAAGTTGTGTTGATAACCAGTTCATTCCCAGGCTCCTATTTTATTCTTCTGGCTTCAGAAAAAAACCAAAACAAAACAAAACAAAACAAAACAAAAACAAAGAACAAACACATTTTAAAAAACTATTATAATCACAAAATCGGATATACCACCAGAAAAAAAAAAAAAAGATTCACCTGTCATATAAAAATCTGTTACTAAATTTAGCAGCATTCCACCTGGTCTATTCTTTACTTTTCCATTGTACAAAAAAATGTTAGAACTCTATTTGGGTCATTCAGGTATACAGAAATAATATATATCATAAAAGCTACAGTGTCTTTTATTGTTCGCATCTTCTCCAGTAATCAGTTTGCATTTTCTTTGCTGTAGAAACTTGTAATAAAACGGTATAGCAGGAAAAGCAAGTCACCTAACAGTATAACCCACAGAGAAATGAACACTTCAGCACTTATTTTTTATGGGCTAGTTAACCTCATTGGATTTATATAACTGCCAAAGCTTGACCTCCATTACTGCTGATCAGAGCTAAAATTTACTTCTGTAACATATATACTGACCACTTGTCCTGGTTTCAGCTGCGATAGGGTTAATTTTCTCCCTTGTAGCTGCTATAGTGCTGTGTTTTGGATTTAGGATGAGAATAATGTTGATAACACACTGATGGTTTAGTTGTTATTAAGCAGGGTTTATACTAGTGAAGGACTTTTCAGCTTCCCATGCTCTGCTGGGTACACAAGAAGCTGGAAGGGAACGCAGGCAGGACAGCTGCCCCAAACTGTCCAAAGGGCTATTCCATACCATATGGCGTCACGCTCAGAATAGAAACTGGGGGGCAGTTGGTCGGGGGGCAGCGATCACTGCTCGGGGACAGGCTGGGCATCTGTCAGTGGGTGGTGAGCAATTGCTTTGCGCATCACTTGTTTTGTATATTATTTTATCATTATTGTTATTATTATTTTCTCTTTCTCTGCTGTCCTATTAAACTGCTTTTATCTCAACCCATGGGTTTTACTTTTGTTTTCTGATTCTCTCCCCCATTCCACTGAGGGGGGGAGGGTGAATGAGCAGCTGGGTGGTGCTTAGTTGCTGATGGGGTTTAAACCACAACACCACTTCAGTGAAATAAAGGAAAACAGAAAAGACACAGAACCTACTCTTATTATTGACTATATTTTCCCAGTTTGTGAGGGTTGTCATTAACTGCTACACTGGGTAAACTGGAAAGTAAGTCTGTGTTCACACTCCAAAGCCCTCTGACAAAATCAATCTGGCAATTTCCAAATGTAGAAGTGACTATCAAATAAATAAAAAAGGACCACACAACAGAAACCAATGATAAACAAGGATAAACCAAAAATCAATCAACACTCTGATAAAATTTAACACATAACAGGTACAAGGCATCAATCAGGATGCTGTTACTGCTCGTCAACACACCCACAAACAATGATCTGAAGTCCATGCTCACACTCACAAGTGGAAACTCTCCTGTTGNAAAAAAAAAAAAAAGATTCACCTGTCATATAAAAATCTGTTACTAAATTTAGCAGCATTCCACCTGGTCTATTCTTTACTTTTCCATTGTACAAAAAAATGTTAGAACTCTATTTGGGTCATTCAGGTATACAGAAATAATATATATCATAAAAGCTACAGTGTCTTTTATTGTTCGCATCTTCTCCAGTAATCAGTTTGCATTTTCTTTGCTGTAGAAACTTGTAATAAAACGGTATAGCAGGAAAAGCAAGTCACCTAACAGTATAACCCACAGAGAAATGAACACTTCAGCACTTATTTTTTATGGGCTAGTTAACCTCATTGGATTTATATAACTGCCAAAGCTTGACCTCCATTACTGCTGATCAGAGCTAAAATTTACTTCTGTAACATATATACNCAAAAGGAGGTGAGGGCATTCAATCCCAGGAAGCTTCCTTAGGCAGCATCCTAACCCAAAGGGAAAGGTTTCAAACAGAAACCTGCTGCTCTGAGATCACTCAAGGGGGATCTCTGGCAGCAGCCCATTTATACCCTGGGTCAGAGCTGAGCTGTGGTCATAACTGGTCATGATCTTCTCTAAGCCAAGGCACTTCATTGGCTGTGGGCCCTTTCTGTTGACCAAGGGGCTTTGCGTCTCCTGCTGTCCCTACCGAGGGGTCTGCTTGCCTGGGGGTATGGTGGAGCACAAAAGGTATGAAAATGAGGTACGAAAAGCTGATGATCGCCATGTTAAAAGCCCCCATCTTCATGGGGAAGGGGAGGCAGAGTGTACCTCTCACAGTCAAGACACAGGAGTTATGAGATTGGGTTGAAAATCACAATTTGGGATGAGAGGCAGAGGAGAGGGGAATGAGGTCCTCTGCTCTGTCCTTTGGTTTTGTGCTTCTTACTCACTTGGATATGCTCTAAATTTTTCTAACCACAACAACAGTGGTTAGAGACATACAAGTTTTTAAATTATTCTGGTGTAATTAGAAGATGTCAGGAGCTCGGTTGAAGAAGAAGCTAATGTCATGAGACATTTCTTAAAAACCATTAAAGCTGCCAATCGAGTTGCAAGGAGACAGCTGTTCTGGAGTTTTTTACTATGGGTGTGAGGTGTACATTTGGCTATTGTCATCATTGATCCCATGAAAACAAAATATACAATATATGAACTTTATGCGTATGTGCATTTTTCTTATTTTGATAGATTGGCTCAGCTAAGCATACAGTTAAAGGTGGATGGAGGTCTTTTAGAAAGTCAAACATCTCAATGAGTGCTTTTGAGGATATATCTGTTGAATCATATTCCTAATGGTGAACTATGAGTAACATCTTTAGGGCACTTACACTATTACTTCCTGATGGTAATCTAGGCCTCCAACTGATTTTTTATATCAGTCTTTTAAAAGATTTTAGGGTAAATATATCAAAGCAGAATAAAATTTACTCCTATAGTGAATATATAATTCAGAAGCATCTGGAGCATTTCTTCAAAATTTTTTCACTTTTGAACTGAGACACATCCTAAGGAATTGCCAAGTCTCAAAGGAAAAGACTGGTAAAGGTAGATTTACATTAGAGTGCTAATACAGTGATATTAGAATTGACTTTGAAAATTTAGTATTTGCTTTCATTGCTGGCTTCAATGATGATAGTAGATGTCACATGATTATAAATATTATCAAAGTTTAGGGCTCAACCCTTGTTACTGAAAATTTGCCAATTGCAAAAAGTCATGGTGCGGTTGAAAAAAAAAAGTTTATCAATGATCCTTTCTGTATTTATGTATTAAAACCTCCCTTGGCTTTGTATGGTAACTGCAGATTCTCCATCATTTAATGGATGAGGTCATAAAAAATGAGTTTTATAGAGAATAATCCCTTTAACTGACTCTTCTGAGAACTCTCTGGCTTGTCTGAATGTAGGATCTTGACAACTAAGCTCCAAGTGCACCGATTTTTTCTGTCGTCCTAAACTGAGGAAAAAAAGACCTCGATAGTTATGTATGTAAGTTTCACTCTATCTTTTTACTTTTGGGACTGCAGCAGGACTTGGGCCATATCAAACCAATTAAAATTCACACACAGGCATCTGCATCAAATACCCAAATTTGCAGCATCACTTGGGCAAAGAGTGTATGAGGAAAATGGATATAAGGTAAAGTTTTAAGGTACACCGTGCTGGAAAAAAAGTTTATAATTCGGTTATGTAACTATTGTGCATAAGACAATGCATCACCAAATTTTATTTTTGCTGTGCTTACCTACGAAAGTAAATTAAAGCCTTTGCTTCCTAGACAGTTTATGGTGGCACCCATTATATTCTTTGTCTGGATGGAGTTCATAGCAAGTTATTCTTTCTGAGCTTTTAGTTTTCTTCATTATTTAGGAGATGTAAGCCACTCCTAGGTTACTAAAGTGAAATAGATCTCTTAAGCAGATCTTTCTGGGAAGGATGATGCAAAAATTTCCTGTACTCTGAGTAACAAAGGTGATGTTAAATACCTGGTCCCTCCAGGTAAGGGTATAGTGGAGGTTCATTTCTATATTCTTCTGTTTCACTTTGTTTTAACTTCCTCCACTTGAAAGCATTAAAAAGGTCTCCAGATTGTCTTTTAGATAACAACTATACGCTTAGAAATAGGTTTCAGAAATGAGATTAGTTCTTCCGGAATGATGATGCTGAACTCTTGACCTGCAGAGAGAGAGATGATGATGTTGACTTTCACTCTGCCTGGTTCCCCAGCTCTAGTCATTTTTCCTCTAAAATTCAGTAGTGGCAGGTTACAAAGTAGGGGTCAAGGCAAATGAAGTGGCAGCCAACCCACTGCATTATTCTATGCCTGCGATCTGTCTTAGTCTCTTGGTCATTCAAATGCGGGTGATGGTTTCAGCGCTGAAATAGTGAGGTGAAATGTAACGTGATTTAACATTTTAACCAGAAGGGATTGCTCTCTTCCTTTGCTGCCTGGATGTAAAGCCTTTGATGGTAACCAGTGGTGATGGCAAAAGTATATAATGAATGAAGGCACTGGGTGGTAGTGCTATTTGTAAAAAAGGATCTTGGAGACAGTTAAATCTGTGTGTTTAAATTTAGAATAGGCAAGTAATTTGTAATGAATTATTTATTAGGTTAAATTTCACCAACATTTTTTTTTTCCTGTTCACCAGTTGTCCACAAACATATGGCAAAATTCTTGGATTTATTCATTATCTAGAAAATATTCATTTATTTCCTCAGTGAATAAATTCTTGGCCTGCAGATTGCTCATGAGCAGTTCATAGGGAATATTCAGAAGATGCACTGTGTGTGTTAGTTTCCACGTCTGCTTCGATATACTGAGAATTAGCACTATTATGATGACAAAGATCACATGAGCAGATGCTGTGCTGACAGCAGTATTTCAGCTAGCCCTTTATTTAATTCTCATCAGAATATAACATAGTACTGTAACATTACACTTCACGATTTGCCTAAAGTATATCATGGCTCTTATTAAATGAAGGATTGCTTCTATTCTGGATTAGTTTACCAGTTCTATTTACAGTGTGGTCCCAGCACTGTGTTGGCACAGCTGAGAGGACAGAGAATTGCAGTTCAGTCAGGAATGAGTGTTTAACAACAGGACCTCATTACACCAATATTATCAGCAAAAATCTATCTGGTTAAAGGCTTGCATAAAAGAAAAATGAATATTAATATTCCTGATTTACATTATGGTGCAGGCACTTAGTCTCTGTAGAGACCAAAGAGAAGGCTCTTAGTTTTTTACTTAGGCTGAGGGGTTTTGTTCGTTTGTTTTTTCTTATGTTAGCAATTCAGAAGCAAGCACATTTTAAAGGTAATATTTTTGGGCTGAAAGAAATATGCTTGTAAAATTAATAAAAATCAATTGGAGCCTTCCCTGTTTGGAGAGCTGGCAACATTTGCATAATGTCAGTAGTGTACAGTCCCCAGCTGTTAAGGACGTGACTCATGTGCCAGTGGAGGTGGTCAGGTTTGATGGGGTGAGTTAAGTAGTGATAACTACTTTAATAGGGTTCTTTGTAGAAGTCATTCTCATGCCTGTCTTTTTGTTACCTGTAACCTATAAAGAACATTCTTCAACTTGCCCTGTACACATGATCTGTAGACTGCCACAGTACTTTCCTGCAAGCTTCACTCAAGCAGAGGACTTTCTTTCTTGTTTTTCCTCAGCACAGCATGATCAACACCTTTGGGAAAAAAACAGTAGGGGCATCTTCTCAGCTCCTGAGAGAATTAAGAGAACTGGAGAAAAGACATTTTCTTCTGTCCCAAGGGTCTTTGTGTATACTCTTCTCTAATATTCAGAGGTAAACCACCCGACATCCACTGTCTGGATGCTAACTTACTGGGTACAACCTGGTCTAAATATTTCTTGCACTGTAGTAATGCAGCTGGAGGTATAATTTGGGGATGTGATGTGCCTGTTCAAAAATGTAAATCTGAAGAAGGAACAATCCTATAACTTCTGGCAACTCAGTTCATTACAGCGTTACTGAAAAATCCTGGACACATGACTAAATATCAGTTGAAAAGTATATGATATGAAAATGAAAGATGATACTCTTTAAATTAAACGTTCTTTATCTTTAATGTGTATACTGTTTAAGAAGTAAAGTGAAAACACCCAAGTACTTAGCTTGAATTTTATGAAACCTGTGAAGAAATCCACAAAATATCTGCTGAATTTCTAGGCTATAAGCTGTAGATGTAGGTAGCTAATCTCCTGACATTGAGCATGCCTGGAAGTGTTTCCTTGCTCAAAGCTGGGTGTTCAGACACATCCCTTGTGTGTGTAGCACCCTCCAGGTTATTGATATAAGTAGCTTCTGTCTGTAGTGAACATATATAACACCAAATTCAACTCAAGACATTATATCTGAGCCACTTCTGCTAGAAGATACTGAGGGAAGAATTATTTTATCTTTTGCACAATGTTAATAGTTGCAGTCATTATTCCTAGATTAGGAGAACTGGGTTCAGTGCTGTTCTCGGTTCAAAGCGGGGACTCCCTTTTTCTATGCGAATGACCTAAACAGCAAGCTACAAAACTGAGGAAGAAGGACCCAGTATTGCTTCAACTGCAGCAGCATGTCTGTGCAGTCATTAACACAAGATTCATGAAAGGGGAACAAACAAGCAGAGGGTAGGTTTCTGTCCTAGTGGTTAATATCGCTTGAAGTATGGAATGTGAATTTGAAATATATGAAACCAACAATAGTCTTGAACTGAGGTTTCCTGCTGCATTCACTGAGTGTAATTAAAAATCATTGCAAATGGTCAGTGCGATTTAAGCAAAGATGTTGAGGAAGTTGTTTTAAGTTCAGAAACCTGGTGAGACACAAGCACTTAATGCAGAAAAGAGAAATGAAGTTTCATTATGTTGGTGATTCGGTGCTCATATTGCCTGTTTTCAGCACTTGTTGTCATACTTCTTGTCCCATTGTGAAATGCCAGATTTTCCCTTTAATTGTACATGGAATGTGGGAACGTAAGAAATCCCTGAATTGCACTCCTGGGCTCACTGCCTAATACTGAATTGCTGTAATGCTTTGTGCCAGGAAGACTAATCCCATTTGGGATCTGACCCAAATGATTTAATCTTATTACACCCAAAGGTATTGTGATAGCTTTTATGGGAGATTTCTAATATTTGTGAAATAAATATGGGTAATGTGTTTCTTTAGGAGAGTAAATGCTGATTAAAAAATACTTCATGCTACTATTATATTGCAGTCCTCATATTACACCTGCCAGTGTAGCAGTGAGAAAACTGAGTCACCATTAGGAATACTATTCACATTTATCATAAACAGGACTAACTATTTCATCTCAATAAAGAACAGTATATTTATTTGGTCTTATCAGAACTCTTTTGAGATGTAAGAAATTGAGAATGCTTTTATCTGAAGAATGAAACACTTTAAATACGAGAACTGTAGACTCAAAGATAATAGCAATACCGTTTAGCTATGTTTTTCACTTTATTTCAGTTATCCTACTTGGTAAAATGGAATTTGTAATAGAATTATCTGATTCTGTACATTAGCATCAGTTTATTGTCATGTACTTTCAACAGAATGAAAGTTCTCAAAAATCTGCTTTATATTTGAAATGATAAGATAATATAAAGCTTCAAATATTTTGTAAATAATCACTTTAAAAATAGATTTACCTATACTGTTTTTATAGATTCTATTTTTTTAAAAAAAGCTGGAGTGTTATTTTTATGACGTATGGTTTCATTGTTCATCGGTTAAAATCTCTGAAAAAGATACTGTATGATACAAAATCTTGCAATTATTTAGGAAAAATGAGCTTCTAAGAAACTACTGGATTAAAGACCTCTTAGCAACGTAGAGTAAGAAATATTGCTGCCTTT